>MU225663.1:297205-308912 GCA_018584345.1 Thuja plicata | reverse complement strand
ATGTATGTGATCATATTAGCTTCTATTTGATGATGTTATAGTGTTTTTAAGCTTTACTCAATAATGGGTGCCTGAAACAAGTTTTAAATCCTAAAAAATCTTTGTTTTTCATTTTGCCGAGTCATTGTCGAGTCGTTGCCGAGTCATAGGCGACTCACGGGCCGAGTAGTCCTTGCCAAGTCATGGGCGGGTCCGAGCCATGGAACTTTGTCAGAGACTCACTCTTCGGGACAATCCGGGTCCAGAGTAGCTTGCAAGAAATTTCACAGTCTGCCCAAGACTGTGCCAAGGTTCTTAGCAAGGTTATAAAATAAGATCTGCACCCTTCCTTGGTTTTTGGGCTTATAGTCAGGTGCAAGACCACCGAAAGTAACTTTAAGTCCTATACCCCCTCTCAGCTTTCGGGCATCCGGTCGGGTATAGGTACCCTCCTGAGAATCGTTCTTCTACTAGTTTTGTTAATTTAATGATATGACAATAATTGAGCTACCACATAACTATGTCCAAGGCACCTGTGTGCTGGAGATATCCTGCACCTTCTAAGCTGCCTACATACCCATATCCACGGGATCAAGGCCCTTGGAACTCGCACTCTCTCACAATATGTAGTTATGTTTTTACTATGTTTTGATGTAACTCTTGTTGGGACGAAACCCTTTCGGGGCATTATCTGATCCCCAAATAATTCTTAACAATCATACACCCACTCGAGCGAATTAGGCAGAATCCTGAGTTACTCACTATAAACATCAACAGTACTTGTTATGAGGTTAAAGTTTAAATATGAATAAGGTTTACCTACGCGTAAGAGTAGTATGCTCACTCCACCTCTAATAGTTATCGCATTAGTTATATTACTCTTTTATAATGTTACTGTAATAAGTTCTCTCTAGTTGTTGTGATCTTCTTACAGTGTTTGTTTTCTTTCCCATAAGAGTTCATCAATTGTTTAACAAAAGTCAGCTTGTTGAAAGAGCGTCATTTGTTTTTAAAATAAACAACTAAAGGATAACCTGAACAACTAGGTTACCTACAAGTTAGTTCTCGCATTAGTCATGCCCATAATTTTCTTGGTGTAACAGACCACTCGTTTTGGAATGCATAGTATAAGTACTAACTTCCAGGTTTTGAACAGTGATATAAGAAGAGATTATTCAGACCTTTATGGCAGTGATATAAAGATGAACGGTTCAGAATCACCAAAATTTAGTATAACCACATACGTACGAAAACAATAACAAATAATTCTATGATTTTCCCTTAATATAGGAGAACATCCAACATGAGTACAGAAGTTAGGTAATGCTTGTGTATTAACTATTATGGAGCAGCTCCTTAGGATGGTACAAATAAGGTTAACTATATGCACAAATAAACCAATATAAAGATTTTGATCTATTTTTAAAACTTGTCTTGGAGCAGTATGAATTCAAAGTTACTTCAAAATAACATTGTGTTGAGCAGCCTAATTCCTATTCTAAGAGTAACGATAGTAATTCACAAACAAGTGATGTAATTGATAACTTAATAAATGTGATATGTATGCTTCAGAAACTTATTAATAGAAAGAAGGAAAAATCTGACACAACTAAAGTTTTATGAGTTGAGACACATACCCTGTAGACCCTTTTAAAATCCTAAAAGAACTTCTAGTGTGATTTAACATATATTTGAGAACTATATGAAACACAGCGAGTCAATGTTCAGGATAAGGTTCAATAGTAATGAGCTACAGTAGTCTGTAAAATAAAACCAAGCTGATCAGGAATGGCTATTTTATTTTTAAATTAAAAAAATCTCAAGGCGAACAACCAATTTCCATAATATACTTAGTAAGGGATCTACAACAAAATCTGTGCTGCTACAAATGCACATAGATGGATGTTTACCATAGTAACAGCAGCAATTACATTGTTAGCATAGGCTGTGTGTATGACAGTATACTATGGAGTTTCATGATCTTTTCAGAATTCTAAATACTCTCTCTTCTTTTTTAGAATTTATAAATACTCTAACAAAGCCTTCTTTCAGCATTCATAATTATTACAATCACACCATTTTCAGAATTCATAAATACTGTAACAAGACCTTCCAGAATTTATAAACACTATAACCATATCATTTTCAGAATTTACACTACTGTAACCTTCAATCCTAAATGCTTATAAAATCATGAACCACATTTCTTCCCTCTGTTTTGGCATTCTTCAAATCATTATCAGCATTCTTCTACAGCAGCTAATTTGTTTTAAAATAAAAACACTATAAAATAGGATAGTTGAATCTGCTAAAGGAAAATCAATAAAATAGAATAAATCTTATGGGAATAATATTTTGATTAAGTTCCCTAAATGAAGTGAGACCAGAATTTCTCAAATGGCTGACACACCTGGTATGTTGAAGAAGAAAACTGTCTTAAGCTTGAGGAATTACTCTACCCTAGCTGTGCAGCCGCTATCCTCTGATTTCTTTAAAATCCTCAATATTTCCTTTTGTAGAAAAGCTCAGATCAGAACTAGAAAGAAGCATATATATTACATATATAAACACTGCATTCACTACTCCAGACATTTTTTTCTCCTCTTCAAATTCATGCTCCCTTTATATTTTGTTTCAGTCAGTGGACTATGGCGGCAAAAACCTTCTCGAAGAATGTTTTAGAGATTGGTTTCAATCAGATTTCCTTGCGTTTGAGATTGTATGTCTAAGAAATACGTCTACCATCCTGTTAGCTCCAGACACATCAACCTCCAACCTTCTCAGGTCATTCTCTTCTTGCCACGACTTGTTGTGATGTTTCAGCTGCATCCACGGTTGGATGCTATCATTCCTTCCAAGTGCTGAAGTTTGTAATAAAATAATGCCCTTTGATTTTCCCGTAAAAAGAAAGATTTCTAATGTTTGGAATTTACTTTTTAAGGATTATATATATATATATATATATATATATATATGTTTTTGCCCAAATTGATTAGGAAAGTGCTTTTACTTAGATTACTTATTATTTCATTCTTCTTACTAAGTTTCTATCACTATTGCTATGAAGCATATATTTTATTTAGTAACTATATTGTTCACCTATGTGTGTGTGTATATATATATATATATATATATATATTATTGTTTATATCAGTGTTACCCCGAGTTTTCGGGACGGGGATGATATGGGACAGGGGGACGGGTTTCTGGGACGGCAAATATTTTTGCCAATTTTGGGGACGGCAGGGGATGTCAAAGGGGACGTCTATAAATATATGGAAATTTTCAAATATATAAGGAAATTTGCAGATATACATAACATTCTAATGAAAATATGGACAAAGCGTGCCATTTAAACATCATAGAACCTTAACGTACAACATTTCAATGCCATTTAGTAAATTGTAACCGATTCAATACTCAATATGTATTAACTAGTATTATGCATAGTAACGGGGTGGGGACGTCCCCCAGTCACCCCCCCGTCCCGGAAACGTCCCCGATCTGGAAACGGGGGGTTTTAGGCTAGGGACACGTCCCCAAGTAACACTGGTTTATATCGATATAGATATAGGTGTTATTAGGCGTTACTTATATTGATTTTATTTGTTTATATTATATTATTGAATTTTATTTATATAGTTTAATATTTATTTAATTACTCATATCATTTAATAACTATATTATTTAATGATTATTTAATCATCTAGTTTAATATTATAAATAATTGTCCGCTAGGTTTTTCGATGAATAGATCAAAGTGTAAATAATTCGATCAATTCTCATCTAAACATCACACTCGTATGCTTGCCAAGAAATAAATAAATAGTACATGTGAACTTATAAAGGATCGTGACATCTATAAATGTTTATATTAGTTATTTTAATTAATATCGTTTTAATGTTTATTTAATTACTTATATTGTTCAATAATTTTAAGTTTTTCTTATATGATTATATTATTTATATTATTTTAATATTTGTTTAATTACTTATAATGTCTAAAGATTAAATTATATTAAAGTCTAGTTTAAATTTGATAATTTAATTATACGTAATATTTAATGGATAACTAAAATCGACTAAAGTTGAAAATCTATTTAAAACTGTAAGATACAAGATAATACAACTCGAATTACTTCACTAAACATCGTCTAAAGAATTTAAAATTAATCAAACTAATATCAAAACAGTATATGAGGATAAAAGGCAACACATTAACACACTTGTTAAATAACATGTTAATATATGGTAACCATAAAGCTTAGCCTATAGAGGGATCGTGACATCTGTCTCAAAATCATGACAGCCTCCTGCAAGGAATGAATCTTTGTCAGGGACAGGTAACCACCATCGTACTCATCTACCATAGGAGCACCCCAACAATAAACAGCCAACAGCTGACAAGCTGCATCGAAATGCTCGAGACTAGAAGTAATGTCTCTCTCACTGACTTTTAACTAGCTAGTCACATGATGACTCTGCACAACGGGCCTCCTATGTATAATCTCAACTGCACTGTCCACACCATTGAAGGAAGTTGTATACAACAAACTCCCCTCAAGATCACCATATCTCTGTGTACTGTCATCCGAGCACACATCTACAAACTAAGTACTGACATCGAACTTAACCTCTTCTACCCCCGAGGAAGCTGTTGCTGAATCTAACTCATCACAATCCTCAAATACCTCGTCTTCTATAACCACATGACAATCCAGATCCTAGGACCCATCCTCCCTCACTAACAACTCAGAGTCCTCCCCCAGGGTCTGGTAAATCAAGCATGACTCGCTGCAAGTAGAGTCATCCTCATGAGTCACCGAGGAAGTACCCTCATAATCACTCTCCTCATGTGTGCTATCAACCTCGCACATGTCCCCCAACGAGGTATCGCTACTGGGTACCTCTACAAGCACCTCATCTGAAGGAGTGGAAGCCCTGGCTGAAACAAATTCTTGTCACTCATACGCTTCCCCATCCTCATCCGTGAGTCCCTGTAAAAAAGGATCCTAGAACCCACCACCACCGGATGACAACACTAAGTCCACACCCCATGTCTGATATAAAAACCAGACACACTGCAACACACATCATCCTCACACCCAACATCAGAGGTATCCACAATGCTAGTATCAATATTGTCTATCTCAGACCCCTTTGTTATCTCTGGATGCATACATGACTCAATGTCATCACGTGAATCATCTACACTGTGGCATGAATCTATGTCACCTGACTCATCTGTAACACTCCACTCCTGAGTGTCATCACTGGGTGACTCCATGCTCACCTCCTCAATACAGGAAAAGACTGTTGTCTCATGTACTGACCCCACACTCCGACTATTGTCATAAACATCAGAGTTGTCAGAGCTCAAATACTCCTCACAGTCCTGAAAAATAACACCATCACCTAAGGTGTCAGAATCCATAGTGGTAACGACAACATCCTCCGCACTCACACTATCCACGGCATCATCGAACGGCTTACATAAAGGACTGTTGTCCAGAAAACCAGATCCTGTATCACTTGTACTACTACCAACTGATGTAAAACTGCCATCAATGTTAGTGAACATGTCATCAGCTTGTTCCGTGTCACTAACACTGGTAGGCTCAGGATGCTGAAACTCAGTACCACTATCTGCCAATAAGACAAGCGCATCCACATGTCCTTGTAAAGAGAATCCACCCTCAGGTGTGCAAATAGGCTTAGTGGTTGATCCACTAAGTACAGGAACATCTCCACCAAAATTAGCAGCGGTTGAAAACTCATCATGGAGATCTCTGGATGTCTCACCTGTAAAAAAATCACGTCTCTCCTCATATCTTCCCTGTGAAGAGGACCTATTGAACAAAGAAACCAAAACATTTGTCGCTTGATCGACAGTTGTCGGATCTGAAAGTCTTGCATTAAGTCATTCCTGAGTTTGCCTCAGTCTCTTTATGGTTTTCATCATGGCATCTATCTGTTGTCTGAGAATAGACATTCTATCTAACTGGTTTCCATGTTTTCTAGATTTCCTGTGTTTGTCAATGACTGCAAAAATAACTAAAGTGCTGATCACTCAAGTCAAACAATTAAGCCCAATAAATTCCATCCCAACAGGATGGCAGGAACCGCTCTGATACCATTGTAAAGAGTCTGTCTGGCTCTAACCTCAATCCATGCGCTGGAATTCTGAATTCTTTAAGTTTGTGTTTAAATTTTGCAATGTTTTGGTATTCGCATTATATATATTTTGGAATACATTACAATGGCAAGGAAATGAGATAGCTTAACACACTTCAATATTTCATTACAAGAATTACAATGCATGGTCAATGCAACAATAATTAAAAACATCCACTCTCAGCTTATTACATTTTGATTTAACCATCACTACAAATAGCTACATTTCTTGGAATTCATTCATGTAAGCAAATTCTAATTGATTCTGAATTAAATTAAACCTGGAATCAAATGTAACTGACGTTGCCATGAGCCTGGAGTAATTGCCACAGTTTGAAAGAGAACTAATTCACAAATGAAGTCTGTTGAATCCATCACTGGCCTCTCCTAGCCAATCGAGCCTAATTGACACAACTCTGGCCCTCTAATAACACGCAGCCCTCTTGCTATTAAATGCAGGCATCTACAAATGAATTACGGCTGCCAATAAAACCACACGCAACTACAAGGAGAAGCTGCGATATGTATTAAACATATCCACGACCTTGCACAATTATTACCACGGATTCTTACCACTGATTCTTGGTAAGCCAAGCACAATTCGTTGATTGAAAGAACACCAGTCCAAAGTGCGTGAGACACAGAGAATTACCAATTCTCAAGCTCCTGAATTTCAAAACCCTTGTGTTACCAGAACCCTCCACAAATTTTTAACAAGTTCAATGAATGAATAAGATAATGAATTGAATTCGATTTCTCCTCCATGTCTTTTATAATCTCTCAACAAGAAATTGAACCCTAGCTTCTTAATCACAAATTTCATAACTTAAATGGTTTGGCTTTTAAAACCATTGGAAAACTTACAAATCTCTTTGAAATAAAATACTCCATTATATTTCCCCTCTTTTAATGACATAGCATTTAAATATAAAGTCATTATGATTAATTAATGACTTGACTTTATAAAATAAGCTCATATAATAATTAATTAAGCGAACTTAATTAGTTATCCTCACCACAACAATAAGCTCCTCAAGCCAGTACAAATGCTCTGCCAAGTCTATCGCTAGGATACCCTGCCCCAAATAGACACTGCCAAAAATAGACTTACTATAAATAAAAAGTTCCTCAAACTAGAAACTCTACAAATGAATCCACAACTCCACTGATACCAATGCTCAAACGCCCTGCTAAAAATAGCAATCATGACGATCCCCCAAAATAAGCACTTACTATAAATAGTAAGTCAGTCAATCTGACTCAAATGAAGAACAATCCTGGCATCACAGACCTTCAGAGTAGAAACTGACCATTAGCTCTACCACACGACCCCCTCTAACATCCCGATTAGCCTACGAGTGTCACAGAAATAAGCTAATCCCATGTGCCCAAAAACGGGGACATTACATTCTTTAGTACCTATTACAATCATTTAGACCTATCAAAAAGGTAATCAAACAAATCTTTTGTTCAAACCAAACTTTTGATATCCTAACTACATTCAATGCTAGATGCAATAGTGAATAAGTTCTAATATCACTAATCTAAATTAACTTCAAATAATGTCTAATTACTAAATAGAGAAATGAAACAAATTGTTATTTCAACATAGCATATACAGAATGAAGCTTATAGGTGAGATATATAGCTTCTACACTACTTTCATACTTCGAGATCAGCTTCTACACAACTTCACAATACAAAAACAGAGAATGTACTAAACATATTAAATTATGGTTCCCAATAAGAACCAAAGACTTGTCACTTAGATGTGACTTGTGTCCTCAAACAAACTTATTACAAAAAGGAAAATGTTCGTTGGATATATTTATCTTTGAAAGCCCCATTAGTTAAGGTCATAACACTTGGACCATTGCTCAAATTTCAAAGTTCAGATACAAATTAGATACCTTGTATCAAAGCACTCAGACAAAGTCCCAAGGCCAAATTCTATTCCAAAGGCCCTAAACATACAAAATATGAAAATGTTTTAAATGTGATAAAATTATTGGAGTTTTTCTAGTTTTGCCCAAAATGGCCACTTGGATGACATGAGTTGATCCATTAATCAATTTGTCACGACCATGGTATGGATTGTATTCTAGAATGGGCATTGCTTGGGAGAGAACCTACAAGTTCCAAACAGACTAAGCCTTTGGAAACCTTGAGGTGACAGAATAGAAAGTAATAAAACCAATTCTATAAGGATGAACATGAATTGTGTATTCTACAAAAAACTTTTGCTAGGAAGAATCATATGACAACTATAGATAGCATATTTATTAATTGTTCTCAATTTGGTATAGAAACTGATGCACACAAGAAATAACATGTCAATCGAATATCTACTATATAATGGATACATTGAAAAAAAACACTAAAGCAAATTGTAGATGCTAGTAAGCCTTATATATGATAGAAAGACCTGATTTGCACCAAATTTTTAAGGAACTTTACAAAAGTGGTTTATGAACAAATTAACTTACATTTTATACTCTGTTCAAGAAACCTTTCTTGCATCATGTTCTTATTGTCCTTGTACGGTCTGCATAAGGAATCAGTATGTTCTGCATAAGCACGTCAACATTTGGCTATCAGTTAAATGCTTCAATAAAAAACCCAAATTAAAACTAGGTAGGGTAAAAGAAATTTGAATTTGCAATACTGGCACAAAAATGGTAATTAACATAGAGAATCTAATAAAGAACCTACACATTAAATCAACAAGAACATATCAAATCAGTCCTTTTAATAGTGGAAGTCTGCAAGAAACCATATACAGCAGTTCTTGTAAGCACTATATTGGGGATACTCAAAGAAATGGATTAATACCCTTGCAAAGAACTCATAATAAAAAAGAACAACTTTCAAGAGGCCAACACACTATCAATAATTGAATGTTACCATGATGGATCATTGCACCTAACAATTATTTTGAAAGTCATCTCTTTCTCCTCCCCTATATAATTGGTTATCATAGATAGAGCCTTGCCATTACCCCTCTCTTTAGTGCCTTTCTTGATCTTTGATTCAATGGATTGGAAAATTTTACCCAAGACTAAAGAATGACTCGTAATTAGGTTCATATTTTCCCTTAGGCTCCATATGTCGCATGCAATATGTATTTTTCCCTTTATCATATCCTCCACCAAAAGTTTAAGATGTGATGCAAGAGCATCCTTGGGTCGTTGGCAATCTTGCATCACCCAAAACTATTTCCTTTCACTTTTGTTTCTATGGTTTTGGTTGTGTTCCTTGGATTTGGATCATTTGCAGTTGCGAACCTCAAGGATGGTTCTGGACATCATGTTTGACTTATGTCCGGGTTCGCACCTCGTTTGGACTCTTTGCTGAGGAGTTATTCTAGATTAATGGTCAGTTCTATGTGTTCTTCAAGTTTGAACAGTCAGTTGGAGTTTTCCAATCTCGCGAAGTGTTTTCTCGTCGGCGAACCTTTCTGGCTCATATCACGATGTTCCTGGATCTTTGGACGACGTCTCTCCTGAATTGCGCATCATTTCTACATCTTGCCATTGAGATCTTATGATTTGGGTCCTGGCCTATATTTGTACACGTTACGTTTTCTTAGTCTTCGAAAATGTAATTGATCTAGCCGACATATGTGTTGCGAAGGCTCTATATATTGAGGCAGTTGATCTTTGTTTGGGGGGGGGGGGGCAGCAGTGAGCTATCAGTAGGATAACCTTTCGAAGGTTAGCTCTAGGATTTAGATCTGGATTTCTATTGTAATCAGGCATGTATGCCAAAAGAATGTAGCTGCATGTTGCAGGCTAATTTGATGTAAATTTATGAACATATGCTAATGCGAATGTGGGATTTTGCATGTTTCCAGTTCATTGTTGAGTTCTTTATGATCTTGAGTTGTTGATTTCTGTTGTGTTGACTCTTGTTGCATGGCTTGGACCATCTCCATCGGGGAAACTCCTGCCATGACTGCGTCATGTGGTATCAGAGCAAGGTTTATGTTCCTGTGAAAGCAGATCTTTGTTCCTGAGCTTGCGAAGCCCTAGTTGAATCTGTTGTGGGGTGGCAGAGTGTGGATCTGGCCCGCAATTGTAAAGGACTTGCGCAAGGGGATCGCAGCGGAGTTGTTGTTGGTTGAGAACTTTGTTGTTGAGGCATTCTGAGGGTGAACTAATCGCTGAGTTGGAGGTAGGCAACAAGTGTGTTTGATAGATCGCTGAGTGAGAGACAATTGGCACCTTGTAATCAGATCGCCGAAATGAGGCAATTGCACCTGAGGATTAGAAAGATGCCGCCAAGAAGAATGAACCCTAGAAGGTTAGAACAAATGATGGAAGACTTCCGAAATGAGATGAGGAATGAAGTATGATATGCTTTGGTTGGATTGCGAAGGAATCTTGAGATAGAGGAGGAATATGAAGAAGTCGTTGAAGATCTTGAGACTGAAGGGACTGAGATACCTGCAAATGAAGAAAGATTGTTGAGAGTTATGGCACAAGTAAAAGTCATAGGATGGAGGTTTCTAATTTTTCTGGTTCATTGCATCCTAGGGATTTGATAGATTGGATAGGTGAGTTGGAAGATTACTTTGAGCTTGAGGATATTAGAGATCCACAGAGGGTTAGGTTAGCACAGATTAAGTTGAAGGGTCATGCTGCCTTATGGTGGAAAGAATTGCAGAAAGATAGAGAGGAGAATGGTGAAATGAAAATCACTAGATGGAGGATAATGGTTGCTAGATTAAAAGCCAAGTTCATTCCAAAGGATTATGAATTGGAATTGTTAAAGAAATTACAGAACTTGAAACAGAAGGACATGAGTGTGAAGGAATACACCGAGGAAGTCTACAAGATGACAAACAGATCTGGACACTGAGAGATAACTAAGGAGAAGGTGGCTAGATATATTAATGGCTTGAAATTTAACATTCCAAATGAGCTAAGTATGTTGAGGATTAATACAGTAGATGATGCTTATCAGTATGCATTGAAGGCAGAAGATAAGGTGAAGAGAAGACAGAGTAACCCTAGAGGGAAAGAGAAGCAAGTGAATAGCAATGGCAAGGAGAAGAAGACCATTGAAGAGGAACCTGATCAGAGGATACAAAGGAGAGGAAGTGTCAGTAAGGAATTCAAAGGTACTTTTTTCAAATGTGGTGGCAAAGGACATAGAGCTTTTCAATGTTCTGAGGTATCTAGCAAAAGCTTGGGTAAATAGAATCTTGTGGTGTTGTCCTCAATTTTGAGATCACAAAATTGTGGCAACCGTACGCAATTTTCTTTTCAATTCGTAGTAGTATCCTCTATGATTTGAACGTTCTGAATAGAGTGTTATTAGAGATAATTCATCATCCCTAAAAAGTTCTTTGTAACACACGTTTCATGCATTCTTAATTCCTTTTCTTTGTTTTTCTCTTTCTTATTTTACGTTTTCAGTCTTGACTTTCCCTTGAGTCAATAGCCCTTCGAAACACGCTCGTTTCGAGCTAACTTAGACATCAAACGGAGTAGTACAACTCAAGTTATGATGTAAAAGGTGGGGTTTTTCAGGCTGACTGCATATTCTTTAA
>MU225663.1:248219-263354 GCA_018584345.1 Thuja plicata | reverse complement strand
TAACTGGAGTAATAAGGGATTTTTGGCTTATTCTGGTCAGGCAGGCCTATGTGTTATAGCTCGTTGGAAAGGTCTTGACTTAATCTAAATCATTTTCATCTTCCAGAGACCTTCCGACACTTTGAGTTATCTTAATTGGGCAAAGGGGTGTTTTTCCTATACATTAAAGCTCTTTAATTAAAAGATGCCATTTTATAATAAAGGGAAAAACATATTTTCCCTTTAGGGTTCGATTGGCTTTGAGAGGGAGATAAAAGGAGATGTTGGCTCATTCTTTGATTATCTTTTACATCTTTGAACATTTTCAAAAACTTATTGTGGCATTTAGCTCTGGATTGAGCATTCCCTCACTAGGACGTCAAACCCTAGGCTGAGAGTTGATTGAGTTGGGACATAGCCCTCAACTAGATCAGATTTGTTGGTTTTTATGCAAGGTTCCGGCATTGGTGGAGTTGTTACATCATTTCATAGCATTGGCGTGGAAAGCTGGAGGTCGATTTGCAGCATTAGAGTTGTTGCAGCCTTTCACATCATTGGTGTGGCAATTTGGAGGTTGTCTTTGCAACGTTAGAGCTGCTACAGCAGTTCATACTAGTGGCGTGAGTCATTGGAGGTCACTCTGGCAGCGTTTAGCATATTGCGCCAATTTGGGCGTTGGTTATTGTGAGCATACTCAGCCAACAAGCTATACCAGCTGGGCGTGGGGTTTTTTGTGGGCAAAATTAGCAAAGGTTGCAGCAGCCAGTAGCTCCTATATTCAAACACGGATTGTATTAAGGTACCAAACTTCATTAGTTCTGAAAGCAAACTTATTGGAACAACTGTAGACATTTCCAAAATTTTATATGTTTTGTATCCAGTTACTGTTGTTGCTATCAATTTGCTGTTGTCACTGTCTTTACATTGTACCACGTTTTTCTAGAAATATCAAATAAAATCATTCCTTCTGCAACTCCTGTCTAGTTCTGCAAGATAATCAAAAAACTTACAGGAAAACATAATTATATTAATAAAATTTATAGCAGCAGCAGAGTAAATATCCACTTGGGATATTTCACTGAAGGGACTATCTGCTGTCATATTGCCTTCTCGAGGCAAGACACATGAAAAACATTATGAATCCAACTGTCGGCCGGCAGCTCGAGCTCATACGCGACTTCACCCACCCTACTGGAGATGCGGTAGGGACCATAAAATCTCGGCTTGAGCTTTTCCGATCCACTCTTCTTCAGAGAACTCTGCCTGTATGGATGGAGACGAAGGTAAACCAAATCCCCTGCCTCAAAAGTCCGCTCTATCCGATGTCGATAAGCATACATCTTTTCCTGATTCTGTGCCCTCTGAATGTTCTCCCTAAGAGACTTAAGGATATCCTGATGGTCATGTAGCCAGTCTCTCGCAATCGGCGCCCTGTTGTCCTGAAGAGCTAAGTCTATGAAAGATAATGGCTCGCTGCCATAGAGAGCTCGAAATGGTGATATGCCAATAGTCATATGGTATGTGGAGTTGCAGCAAAACTCCCCCAAGTACAGCCATCTGACCCAGGCCCTCTGCTGCCCCGCTACATAATTACGGAGATATCCTTCTACCCACTTGTTCACGATCTCCGTCTAGCCAGCCGTCTGCTGATGGTAACTGGTACTGGGAGTCAATTCCGTGCCTGCCGACCTGAATA
This sequence comes from Thuja plicata, assembly GCA_018584345.1. Taxonomy (NCBI): domain Eukaryota; kingdom Viridiplantae; phylum Streptophyta; class Pinopsida; order Cupressales; family Cupressaceae; genus Thuja; species Thuja plicata. The sequence continues at coordinate 261,679 of MU225663.1, read as the reverse complement.
ACTCCTGCCAAAAGGTGCTGAGGAATTTACTATCCCTGTCACTAACAATGGTCTTGGGAAGACCATGCAACCTGAAAACCTCACGGAAGAATAATTCAGCCACCTGTGCAGCTGACCAATCTGCTGAAATGGTAAAGAAGTGAGCAAACTTAGTGAGTCTGTCCACCACCACATAAATGTTGTCACTGCCCTATACTCTCGGCAAACCAGTAATGAAATCTATCAAAATACCTTCCCACTTCTGAGCAGGAATGGGTAGGGGCTGCAGTAAACTGTCCGGGTGCTTGTGTTTGGACTTATTCTGCTGACAAGTCTGACACTCTCTTACATGCTGAAGGACATCGTCCTTGAGGCCCTTCCATGAGAACCTCTCTCTAACCTGTCTGTAGGTTTTAAAAAACCCCGGATGTCCTGTTGTGGGTGCATCATGAACAACCCTCATTATCTTAGCTTTAAGCTTAGAATATGGCACTAGGTAAATCTTGTCCTTATAGAAGATGATGCCATCCATTACCTTGTACCTGTTATCTGGAAGTTGCCCGTCCAAAACCTGACATGCTTGAGTATTTTTAGAATACTCAACCAGTAAATGGGATTTCCAATCTGCGGAAATCTCGAATAGAACACAACAAGCTTCAACAGAAGGTCTCCTAGAAAGTGCGTCAGCCACAATGTTATTCTTGCCCTTGACATACTCAATGTCAAAATCGTATGCTTGGATCTTACTAACCCACTTCTGATGTCTCTCGTTCAACTCTTTCTGCTCCAAGAAGTACCGCAAATTGTTGTGATCTGTTTTAACTGTAAACTAGCCACCCACCAGATAATGCTTGAATTTGGCTAGGGCGTGCATGATGGCAAGCATTTCCTTGTCATATGTGGAGTACAACCTCTCGTTGTCCTTAAGTTTTCTGCTCTCGTAAGCTATGGGATGCCTGTCCTGCATCAATACTACACAAATTCCGTTACCTGAGGCATCACACTCTAAAACAAACGGACAAGAGAAATCTGGTAGTGCTAGAACCGAACATGTGCTCATGACAGTCTTGAGTCTATCAAAGACTACCTCTGTCTCATCTGTCCACCTGAAAGCCCCTTTCCGAGTGAGATCGGTGAGAGGTGATGTTGTCTGAGAGAATCCCTTTACAAACCTCTTGTAGTAAGAACATAACCCAAGGAACCCTCTCAAGTCTGACACATTCCGTGGTGGTGGCCAATCTCGGATTGCCTGTATCTTCTCCTGATGGACCTTGTCTCCATCTGCCCCTATCACATGACCCAGATAGAGGATCTTTGTCAACCCAAACTCACACTTGGATTCTTTTGCAAATAGAGACTGACTCTCCATGATGCTGAGAACCTCATCCAAGTGCCCCAAGTGCTCCTCCCAAGTCCTACTGAAGACCAAGATATCGTCAAAAAATACCACAGTGCACGGTAATCAATACACATGCAAAGAGTACCATCCTTTTTCTTCACTAAGACCACTGAAGAAGCGAAGGGATTGCAACCGGGCCTGATGTGTCGCATGTCTAGGAGCTCATTTATCGTCTTCTCTATCCCCTCCTTATAGTGCCTCGGATGACGATAAGGTGTAGTAATAACGGGCTTAGCGCCCTCCTCCATCTCTATGATATGCTCAAATCCCCTATCTGGAGGTATGCCTGGTGGAATGTCCTCGAAAACCCGCTTGTGCTTATCAAGCACCTTCTGAACATCAAAGTGAACATGTTGTCCTGAATGCGGTGTGGGTTTGGATGATATGAAGCACTGGGCTGCCCACTCCATGTCACTATGTCTCATTATGGCCTCCATCCTATGGGTCGATACTAATCTAGGCCCGCCATCTGGCATGGCCTTAAGAATCACCTACTGATCACCCTGCATAAACTCCAATTGTTTCAGCTTGTGATCAATGGTGTACCTCCCTAGAGTCTACAACCACTGCATACCCAATATCGCATCCAAACTGTCTAGGTCAATGACAAAAGTCTACCTCTAGAAGGTAATCTCCAAAGTGAATTGGAAGACCGGAGATCTTCCTTGTACAGCTCAATAGGTCCCCTCATGCCACCTTGACCTCAAACTCTGCAATGTCATCTACCTATAGCCTTCGCCTGGAGACCATACCTGTGCTAATAAAATTGTGTGTAGCACCTGTAGCTAAAAGGAAAACAATCCTCTGCCCTCTAACTACTCCTTTCAAACGAAAGGGGTGACATGTAGGAATCCCTGAAAGGGATGCTAAAGTAACTGGGGGCTGCTCGGGGGGGGGACCTTCTTCTTTCCCACTGCAGATTGCTCTACCTGAGCCTCTTCATCGCTGCCCTCATACTGCTCATATTCATCCTCAGAAGCTACCTCAATATAATGTAGCTTGCCTTTCCCAAGGCACCTGTGATCTGGAGTCCAAGGCTCCCTGCAAGTAAAGCATAACTTCCTCCTCCTCAACTCATTTCTAGTCTCAAAATCCAGCCTAGCAGGCATACTCTTATTCTAATTTTTACCTTTTTGGAATGAAGAGGATCCCTTGAAGGGTTTCTTAGGTGGCTGTAAAATGGAGGAAGGTGAATCCAAATCATGAGCTAACTTAATAGCGTCATCCAAGGTGTCTGGTTTGAGAACTCTAACCAGCCCTCTGAATTTATCTTGCAAGCCCTTAATAAATAGCAATACCTTTCTCTTTTCTGACATGTCTGGTACCATAATGGAGATCCTCTGAAACTCATCAATGTAATGCTCCAATGACCCACTCTGTTTTAGCTGAGCTACCTCCCTGTAGTAGACCTCTATGTCTTTCCTATCAAAACGAGTGATCAATCTCGTGCTGAAGATCTCATAGGAAGCAATCAATCCGTGATCCTGGTGACAAGGCCGTGATGCCACCAATCATATGCAGCTCCCTCTAAATGCATAGTGGCAAATTTAATTGCCTCAGTCTCAGACATGGGTTTGAGAATCAAGAAAGTATCTAGCTTGTGAATCCAAGCTCTAGCAGATGTCCTACCGCTGCCATCGAATGTAGGGAGAGTCAACTTGTTCATGGCATGTTTTAAGTCCCTGTTCGAACCCCTGGGTCTTCTATCCTACTGGTTCCTGCCGAACTCTCTTCTGAACCATGTACTGCGGAAAAGTCAAATCTGCTTTGACATGGTTTGCTAACATATTCCACTTGTCATGAATGGTCATCACATGCTCTGGAAGAATGTCTGTGGCCTCTAGGGGTGCTTCCACTTCCCCTGCATTAATATCCACAAAGTTATGCATGAGGGGCCTATTGGACGTACGAATGGGGGCCCTAGCTGCCCTAGGTGATCCCGCTACACTGCCTCCACCACTGTGATGGCTAGTGGGCCTCCTAGCTATGACTGACAACTGCTGAATAACCACTGTAAGTTGGTGTAGAACATCAGCAATGTGGTCTTGTCCATCTTGTATCTGTCTTAGTGTCTCCCTGGCCTCTCTATCTGTCTCGTAAGTCATTTTCCTACCTAGAATGACCTGTTCCAAAACAAACTCCTTGTTTTCTGTATGACTGGTCTCAATGTCAACCTGTATGGAAGAATCTATCTGTTCCTGCTCAACCGTGTTATGTCTAAATCCGGGTATCCTGTGCCTGCTATGCATACCTGGCTAGCATGGCTACTGCTGCAACAACTGAAAATCTGAAAATGATAATCCCACTAGGATGGCAAGATCAAGGCTCTGATACCACTCTAATGTTCTTGACTGTTTTTTTTTTGTTTGAAATTCAGTTTCAGACTTATTCTGATTTTTGCTTAGAAGTGGATTGGGTTTGCAATTTCTTCTCACACCACTATTCAAGAATCTCTTTGCATTGTTCAAACATGAATTAGTAGGTTCCAGGCAAGTAAACACATAATACTAACAAAGTCTAAGAACTGATAAAAATCGATTTGCATATATATATTATGAGTTTCAAACAAGGCCTTTCCTTAAGCAGAATTTCGAAATCGATTTCAATAGAATTATGCACCTTGTAAACAGCACCTCTGGAATGGGTTGAAGCAATGTTGATTGGCGTCGAGGACTTTTTGCATACAAACCGCAACTAACACTGAATGTTTCCCAAGACTCCCCTGTGAGAATACAATTCGCACGAAGGTTAGTTATCTGTTCAATACCCCACGTACAGTTCCATATATAACGTTGGTGATCACCCTTCACGTTATGACTGCAGGGATTTGGGTTGTAGCGCGGCCAATGGTTACCCGACCCGTAATAATAGACTGGCACGTGCGGCTGTTTGTGGAAGCTCCTAGTCGGCTCCTCCCACACAGTGATGTTGCACGCGATTATTTTTGACTGGTTCCTCAACGCAGTATTAACTCCTCAATCGCGGCAGCCTTCACTAGTGTTGAATGCAGACTAAGACCCGAATGCGTGGTGTTTCACTCACGGGTATCTCCAGCAGATGTGTTACGTGGCCAGTAATAGTAATAAACTCCCACTGTGATTGACTCCTGCACTATGTCTCTTGTCAAATAATGAGTATTTCGGCTCTGACTGCACTCTAAGCCATGCTCGAAATATGGTAGCCACATCTGAGATATTAATGCCTCCTTTACTTCTCTGAGTATGATTTTGGAAATGTCAATGGGCTAACATTCTTCCTGTATTTATGCATCAAGGCTCCAAGAGAAATCTGAGATGAGTTATATATGGAGAATTTTAACCTTACCGAGATATTAAGTTCTGAAAATGTGAAATCTGAAGTAATTCCACCGTAAATGAGAATGCTGGGGCTACGTGCAGTTTCTCAAATTCCTTAAGGAGCTACATCCTCAAGAAATACCAACCACAAAAAGCAACCAGATTTATTTTTCTTTTGTTTATAATTTCTTCATGGTGCTTTTCCCAAGAAAGATGTCTTTTTATAACCTCGAAGTGAGGGAAAACTCCCCAACTTAAGCAATGTGGGATAAAGGTGCCCACTTAAGTTACTTTAAGTCACTTAAGTCCCTTTTATAAAATAAAGTAACTTAAAGTCATAAAGTGACTTTATAAAATCTTTTTATAAAGTAAAGTGACTTTACTTTATAAAATGAGCCCAAATAATAAAAGCTCACCCATTGAAGCCTGTGACTGGCTAACATCCTCTGAAAGAAGCCTTTAGCCTATCCAGATGGGGGAGATAGACTAACCAGGCGCCAAACTGGCTTACTGCGGGATTGGGGACATTACATTATCTATGCTTTTGGTTGTAGGTGGTGGAGGTGTGATCTTTTATGGATGTGTAAGGTCTCTCTTTCTAAAAAATTCCTTTACGTTACACAAATGTGAGCACCTTGCTTTGAGATAGAGATTTCCCTTAAGCACAAATAACTTTAGTATTAAAGCTCTTTTGTTTGCTTCTTAAGAAGTGGATGCAAAGGTCTTAACAAGACATTTAATGAGTTCAAGCAGGCCTCCAACAAATAGAAAAATGATTATCCTTTTTAAAATATTAGGTACCATCACCAGAACCCACTAGAAATAAGCAACATAAAATTCCACTAAGTATTGTTGTTAGATACCAAAAAGTTCTTTGAATTATACTAATCCTCGTATTTTTGCTCAAAACAGTCGAAAAGCCTTTGACTAGAATTGTCAAGTGTTTTCACAAGGCTATGCCCTAGGGTGACCAAACCATCGTACCACCAATCATAAGAAACACCTTTTAAAAGCAATAGAGCAAATTGAATGGTAGCATAATCCTTCAATGGACTAAAAGTAAAATAAGTTTGCAATTTCCGCCATTAAAGGTAGGAACATTTAACTTACCTACTTTTTGTTATAGAAGTACCTTTGCATTGACTTTATGACCATCTAGGGTTTTTTGTTCTCCTATCAATGATAGCAATGTAACTATCAAAACGTATTATATTTTTTAAGGCTTCATTGTGGCCTTGGTACTCTTCATAAGGGTTGGCAACCCTTTCTATAGGATAGTCTTCAAGCACTTGTTCTTCCTCTACCTCCTAAAAAAATATAGGTTTTGATGACTTTGGAAAGGAGTTGACCATGAATTTATTTGAAGATGTATTCCCTTCTCCAAAGCATATTTGAGTAGGCTTTAGGGTTTTCAAGCCTTTTATCGCATGCAGCACTTTTACCAATAAATTTGTCACTCCCTCTTGACCTTTCACAAGAGCACACGAATATACGGGGGGGGGGAGATGTTGATGATATAGCATCGGGAGTTTTCTCTCTCCGAAATTCAAATATATAAATTCTTATCACTGCTGTTCCGTCTCATAAAGTTGTCTATTTGTTTCGTCTTCTATTATGTGATGGCTGCCTCTTTGTATCAGCACCCTTTGGAGATCCCGAATGACTTCATTATGAAGATGATGAAGAGTCAAGTTGAGAATAAATAAGTCAAGGAGGTTTTAGTATCGGGTGTACAGATTAATGGTTTTTGCTTCAAGGAGATCATACGAAGGAGGATTCATTACTGGTTATTATCATTGTTTCAGTTCAAACTAGTATTGACCAAATTGTAATTCATACTTCTATTCTTGCATTATATATAAGTGATTTATTTGTGGTTGTGTCTTGTTATTCTTGTTATCTTTTGTTGTTTGTCTTTATTTTTGGTATAACCTTAACATGGTATCAAAGCGCGTTTAAGAAAGATCAAAGACCGGATTCATTCAAGCAGCATATTCTTCTTCTCTTCTTCTCATCTAAGATCAGATTCTTTCAAGTATCAACCAATGGTGAATGGACTCAAGGTTGAAGATAGGCTTGATCGTGCATCGAATTTCACATCTTTGAAATTCAGAATTCTTATTGCACTAGAAGAAAATGACCTTTTAAATTTTGTAGAGAATGATGTGCCTGAGCCATTCGTTGAGACTGAGAAGACTCAATGGAAGAAGAATAACACTATGGCTAGGAAGATATTGATAGATTTTGTAAAGGATCATCTTGTGCCTATTATATCCAAGATGAAGCCAACTAAAGTCATGTTCAAGACTCTCCAAGGCCTGTATGAGATCAACAATACCAGCAGAGCTCTTGCCTTGAGACGTCAGCTCCATCATATAAAAATGACTGAAGGAGATTCCGTCATCTCCTTCATGAAGATTACTGAGTTTTACGATCAGCTATATGTCATTGGAGATAAAATTGAAGGTAGAGACCTAGTTATGTTGGCAATGAATGGTTTTCCTCAATCTTGGGAGTCTTTTATTTAAGGCATTAATGGTAGAGCTGGATATTCTGGTCGAGAAATCACTAATCTGGTCGAGAAATCTCTAAAATATTCTTCCCATGGTCTAACCATCCTTCTAGTATAGTTTTGTTTCTTTGACTTTTCTATCATTCCTTTTTGTCTTTCAAAATATGTTCCTTGAACATAACAAACAGCAGAAACTTTAAAATGCTTTACTATTCCAATACCTTTCATTTAATCAAACATTGATTGAAACTTGTGTGAATCTCTCTGATTGTTGTCTTCTCTAATTGAACTTGTCATGGGAGTAATTAAGAAGGAAAGATAGGCTATACATTTGTGATACACATACTTCGTGATAAGTATACATCAACTGCTATAAGATCAAGTAATGTGGCCATAAATAGTAGCAAAATCAATCCTTTAGCAGCTATATCCTTGAGTTCTTAGCATGCCTTGCGATTCTTTAGAATATCTACTTTTAAATCCCTCAAATATTACACCTATATTTCTCGAACAATAAAGGATAGAAGCTAGTCAAAGGAAACTTGAGAAATTTATATAGATGATTTCATCAACAATTTTCACTTGCAATCCAACTTTCCTAATCCTATCATATAAACAAAAACTTATCATTTGTTTAGTATCTTGCACACAAACTAAAGTGTTTATAGAAGAAAATTCAGCTACATGTCAGAAACTCACAACTAGAACTGACATGGTATGGCCAATGGGGAGTAATTACATGGTTAGGGCCATAGGTGAAAAAATCATTGATTTATCGGCGATAACTTTTTCTCGGCAAGTAATTACCACATTTACTCGCCATAACTTATCGCCGATAAGTTGACAAAAATTTGTTGTTTTTCTTGCAACTTATCGCCGATTTATCGGCAATAAGTTTTTATCTATCACGTGCAACCATATAATTCAGTTTGGCATCAAGTAAAAAGGTCATTTTTTAACACCCAGCTAGGGAACCCAAGAGAATCAACCTAGAACATGATACTAAGTTTACAGAATAATTTTTTTTTAATGTTTACAAACAATAATGAACAACAATGCAGAAGCAATACCATGAATTACATAACATACACATAAAAGCAACTCAAACATAGATTACAAATCTCGAGGGTTCATTGACGTAGAATTACTTTAAGTTAACTAATCTACGAAGAACAACCATAAAGAAAACTAATATGAAAAGATACATCAACTAAAACCATAAGATACATCTCATATAACAAGGTCACATATACAACTGATACCCAAGGTATATGTAATAAATCAGCATCCACTGCACAAGTCACATGGTATGCAATAATGAATAACAATACAACACATCCTCTGAATGGATGTCAACAATATACAAATAATAATGAACAAATATACATCCTAATAGTAAACAACAAGTCTCTAGAAGAATAAGAAAATAGAACTGCAACAAGGATCACCCAAGCATGAACAAGAATATCGGATCTCAAACAGTAAAAGAATCACTACCACCCAACCTCGAGGAACCAAAGGTCCACTCTCACTGTGTTGAGGAGATAACATCAGGCCCACACGCACGGGTACACAACAAGAAGGAAAATGCAAAGATATACAAGACATCACAAAGGTACGCACAGGAAGATCCTAGAAGCTCTCTATAACAATTAAGTTCTCTACATTACTAGAGGCACCTAACACATGTAGGAGACCTAAGATGCATATACATAATATAACATACAATGGTTGGAATCAGTACATCGTGTGGATCTCGACAGAACAAGTAACTACGACTTTGTCCCATACCATATCAAACACAGCAAACAGAAATGTAAAACATACAAATGATCCATGTGCATACAAATATAGTGTCAGTATTGTCAGTAAATTCATAATCATAATGACATCATAGCATATAAATAATCATCATGAAATAACTATAAATCTAACTCTAAACACAAGATATCATACAACTATCCAAAGGATCATGAAATATCAAATCATAATGCAATGTCATACATCAATATCCCCAAAGAGCACTAAAATAACCAATGCACACATAAAAAGGCCTAAAAGAGTTTGGCAACCAAAACTAAAAAGCAAACTAAGGGGTGGGTATTACATCCTCCCCCACTAAAATTAGGCTTACTCCTGAAAGCCTACAACAAAAATAGGGACATGAATCCCTCAAACTCAAAGCAAGACAACAATAAAGACAAAATGAATGATCACAAACAATAGTCTGAAATACAAAAGGGTTAAGTGTCTATGTTCGGTTTCAAGTTTCAACTATAAGACACCTAATGGGCGTACAAATTCCTAGAGATCCTAGTGTAGAAACTCGGGCTCTGATACCAGATGTAACGCCCCGCCAGTGAACCCAAGTGAATTAACCTAGAACATGATACTAAGTTTACAAAATTGTTTTCTTTTATGTTTACGAACAATAATGAACAACAATGCAGAAGCAATACCATGAATTACATAACATGCACATAAAAGAAACTCAAACATAGATTACAAATCTCGAGGGTTCCTTAACGTAGAATTACTTTAAGTTAACTAATCTACGAAGAACAACTATAAAGAAAACTAATATGAAAAGATACCTCAACTGAAATCATAAGATACATCTAATATAACAAGGTTACATATACAACTGATACCCAAGCTATACATAATAAATCAGCATCCACAGCACAAGTCGCATGGTATGCAATAACAAATAACAATACAACACATCCTCTGAATGGATGTCAACCAATATACAGATAATAAGGTACAAATATACATCCTCATGGTAAATAACAAGTCTCTAGAAGAATAAGAAGATAGAACTGCAACGAGGATCATCCAAGCATGAACAAGAGCATCGGATCTCAAATGGTAAAAGAATCACTACAACCCGACCTCGTGGAACCAAAGTTCCACTCCCACCGCGCTAAGGAGATAACATCATGCCCACACACACGGGTATACAACAAGAAGGAAAATGCAAAGATATACAAGACATAACAAAGGTACGCACAAGCAGATCCTAGAAACTCTCTATAACAATAAAGTTCTACACGTTACTAGAGGCACCTGACACATGTAGGAAACCTAAGATGCATATACATAATATAACATACAATGGTTGGAATCAGTACATCGTGTGGATCTCCCCAAAGCAAGTAACTAGAACTCTGTCCCATACCATATCAAACACCAAACAAAAATTTAAAACATACAAATGATCCATGTGCATACAAATAGTGTCAGTATTGTCAATAAATCCATAGTCATAATGACATCGTAGCACATAAATAATCATAATGAAATAACCATAAATCTAACTGTAAACACAAGATATCATACAACTATCCAAAGGATCATGAAATATCAAATTATAATGCAATGTCATACATCAATATCTCCAAAGAGCACTGAAATAACCAATGCACACATAAAAAGGCCTAAAAGAGTTTGCAACCAAAATTGAAAAGCAAACTAAGGGGTGGGTATTACACATTTTGCATTTCCTCAATTGTATTTCGTTGTCCAAGCCAAAAAAAAAAACCTTCCAAGGTATTGCAAGGTGATTTGCAAGGATTTAGGTCGATTTGGAGCGGATTTGGAGAGGCTTCTCAAAGGAGTTCAAACACATCAATTTTGAGAGAAAACTGCTTCAAAAATGAAGAATCGGAATGTTGTCACCCCCAAACCCCCGCTTTCAAAATTATAAACAATATAAGAAATTGATGGGGAAATCATGTAGAATTAAGTCGATGTTATTTATACCCACTTTACTAAGTTCCCCCTATCCTCAATGTTCCCCCGACCCTTTGTCCCCGATGGGTAGTGGAACGTTGTTTTATCTCCTTTTGTTGCATCTAGGCTTGTAAAAACTCAATCATGGCATTTCCTAAGTACTCTAAATTGCTTTAGGGTCTAATGAACAAGATTTAACACCATTTTTTTTAGGATGGAGGCCAAGCCACAACTAGTCGTGTCGAGCAAGGAGGCACAACCACAGTGGACTCCTAGGACTAGACCCTCTACCTCTCCCCTAATTTTTACTAGAACTGGGATGAGGAAGATGTAAATTGTTTTGATGTTGTATTTACTTATAGTTTTACAAAAACAATTTGTTATTTTAATTTTGCTTCAAAGTTCAAACTATCAGGCTACCAGCCTTCAACATTCCACGTGAGGATGTCATTTTGTACCCAATTTGCATTTAAATATATCTAGCCTTAACTTGATTCTTTTGTTTACTCATTTACTGACTCATTAGATGCATCTCCTCCTTGAATTTTGCAAAAAAAATGCATTTCTATTCAAATTTAAGCAAATTTTTATGTTGTCGAGTTTTTTTCCGAGAAGTTGCCGAGTAATCACAGATTTTTTGCCGATCTTTTATTTTACCCCTTGGGGATAAGTTGCCAAGTACAGGTTTTTCAAATATGGTTTGGGCAATATAGTTTATCATATAAAAAAAGTGTTTCAATCACCTTTTGGGAACCCCAATTGCTGTAGCTCTCGAGAAAGAGTTTCCTCGTCAAGATCAAACTTAGCAGCATTAGTAACCAAGAAATGCAAAGCTGAAATGCATGACTTTATATCCGATGAATCTGCAGGACAATAAAAAGTGTTTAATATGGTTTCAGATATAACTTTAATATCTTACATGTTGTATGTATCATATAACAGCTATATAATATTTAAATGTGTAACAGGAAAGAAAAATTGCCCATGATCCTATAGATCGTAACTTCATATATTCAACTTACAACTACTCACGAGTGGGAAACAGAAATAACATACCTAGAGAATCTGGCATAAGCTTCAAAACACTTTCATACTGCACAACAAAAGAAAAGGAAGTTTTAATGGATTGCATTAATTTCTATCTATATAAATTAGGCAACATAGTCGGCCAATATATTCTGTTTTTCCTTTTGTATGGTGCTATCAAAAGGTTAAGTTTGTTCTCATGAGTAGATGGAAACCTAATTCAATTTTATTATTCATCGCTTTATCACTTGTAGATTTTTACTTTTAGACATTCAAACTTAGACACAGAAAAACGCATTATGTAATTTGTGGAATGATAGGAGCATTCCTAGATAATTTGGATTAGATGCTTTTTATAAAAAACAATCCTTAAGAAAAAGCAATGCCAATGGAAGGCGTGCAGATAGGGTATACAAAATTTAGATCAACTCCTTCATAGAAAGCAATGAAATATCCTATTGAACATGACTGATTAATGATACAATTATTTTGTATATAAATGGCATCAACATTAGCCCTTAGTCTAGGAAGATCTTGAAAAAGAGAGGTCCAAAGAGTCAAAGTATTACTTCTATCGGAATGAATATGTAATATGTTCACAAACAATATATGGAGAACATTTCTAAATGGCATTTAATAATTTGGGAATGCACTTCCACCAAATACAATATTCAATGAGTATAAAATATTGTATCTAATTTGTCAAATACTATGTAGTTGGGTTGGCCCATAAGGAAGCCCACCCTGATACGACTTAGGTTCGCCCAAGGCACAGCCTGACTTGAGTGAATCTAAAAGGACCCATGATCCATTGGACATTAAAAAATTTATAAAAAGGAAACAAAAACATTCTATTGCAAAAGCCACCTAAATTTGAGATTTCAAACCCTAAGTTAATTTTAAATGTCTCAAAAGCCCACATTTCATAAACACAAAACAGAAAAACATGTGCTACTACTCTAAGTTCCCATTTTTCACTCAAGTTTGTTGGATTTTTTTTTTAGTAGTTAAGGCTTGCTATGTAAGAACCCTCTCTAGTTCTAACTTTGACAAGCACTGAATTGTTTCAATTTTGGTTGTTTGTTTTGATGCATGAATGTGGTATGTTTGCAATGTTTGATATGAGAATATAATACAACAAATAAAAGATATTGCAATAATAATTTTCCAACTCAAATCTGAAATTGCATTGAAAATACACAGCTGAAAATTCTAGATTTGTATACCAGCTTGAATACTCATAATTTTGACAATATATTGACAACCCAGCTCATTAAATAACCCCTATTATCTAAAACAACAATACCCAGAAAATCTAGGAGTTCCAATTAATGAACTCAGGTAATACATACCTGAAAACCCTCTGAAAGGATGAAAAACAGCAGTAGATGGATTCTTCAATAAACAAATGCTTGTAATCTGATTTATAATTGTACCCATAATATCTTTACAATCTGCAGTTGATAAACCTTCAAACGCATGCTCAAACCCTCGTCCAAAATCTTCAAAACTT
>MU225663.1:223149-241909 GCA_018584345.1 Thuja plicata | reverse complement strand
AAATTAGAGAGTTTCATCCAGGAACTCTATTGTGCTTCAGCAAAGGTTTTATTTAGCAGTCAGTTGGAGATAGAAAAAGATTTATTGCAGCTGCTACAGTGCATGAACAGTGTCGCGCTACAGTAACGTGAATAGTGACGCACTACAGTATTTTGCTACAATACCACCGTGAACAGTACCCGCGCTACAGTAATAAAGGCAATAAGATTCATGCTTCCAAAATCAGAAGTCTTGCAGGTCACAGCACAATAATCAGGTTTTTTTTATCATTTGTTTACTTGCTTTGTAAGGAAGATTCATTCCAGACTTGCACACTTCATTGCAAAAATTGTTATCTTGACTGGCATTCAATATTGAAGTCTAATTTTGCAATTATCTCATTCAAGCATATTGTATTAAGAGTAACTATTTGTTCAATGTCAAAGAATTCTCCAAAAACTACAAAAAATCAGAATATTACAAAAACACAAAATATTCAAACATCAACAAAATCAACGGTGAACGAGACTAGTGGATTCAGAGAGTTAGAACCATTGGGGTTCTTACATTGGCATCAGAGCTTGCCTGCAAATTGTTTGAAAAATTGTCAAACATCCAGAATTAAACCACAGTTCAGCGTTTGTCAAAGTTAGAGCCACAAGGGGTTCTTACAGTAATGTCCCCTTTCTAGAATAGAATTTAATAACAAAAAAAAAAATAGAATAATAGACAAATAAATTAATAATATAATTTATTATTATAATTAATAAATTATATTATAAATATAATATAATAATGGAAAATAAACAACAATACGTTATAATATATAATTATCTAAATTATTATAATAATAATGAAAGAATATATTATTAATAATATTACATATAATATTATTAATAAATAGATTAAATAAATAAATAAATAATAAAATGTAATTATAATTATAACTGATTAAATTAAACTATAGAAATAAATATATATAAAGTTTAATATATATATCTCAAACTTAATAAAAGAGATTTCACATATTAAGGATTGGTTTTTGTGAATGATGGCGCTTCCGCTAATGCCCGAGTTTAGGGTTTCTCCTGCGACTGGTTTCACTGCTGATGGTGGCTCCTATCTGATGCTGGGCGGATGGGGACCGAAGGTGCGGACCCCTGATACGAAGACCGATGGATCTGCATTGAAGCAACCCGCACAGTCTGTTGCGCTTCCGCTCGACCCCAAGTTTCGGGTTTCTCCTGTGAATGACAACGCTGATGATGGTGGCTTTCATCTGGAAATGCTAGGCGGATTGGGGCCGAAGGCGAGGATCCCCCCTGATGCAAAGGCCGATGGGTCTGCCTCGAAGCAACTAGATCAGTCTGTTGATGCTCCTCTGCCGAATGTTGGTGGGATGGAGCTTGACGAAGGTCTCCTTGGTAAACGGATGTTGCACAGTGACTTTGGGGGCTTTCAACAGGGTGGACCAACTGAGATCAGGGTGGAGGGACCGATAACCGGTGGAGATGGAGGAATAGCGGTTAATGGAGGTCGCCACATACAACAGAAATCGTGGCTGGCTAAGGGCCTAAAGGATGGGTATCATCACCAAAATGGAGGCGGGCAGAATAAGGTTTACCGCAAGGATAGTTATGGCGGCGTGAAATCAAGGGCGATGGGTTTCGCATCACAAGGACACCCAAAAGAACCCCCTGCGTCTGATTCAGGGAAGGTGTTGGGGGGTGAATATGGAGTGTTGCTACCTCGCATAGCTGATGCCCAAGAAGTATTTTTGGAAGAAGAGAGGGTGAAGGAGATAGACAACAATGTCACTATCTTCTCAGAACTTGGTTTAATAGGGAGATTTCAGGGCTTGTGGCCAAGTTTAGGTGAGCTCCTCAAATGGATATCAAATCATTGGGAGCCTTTAATGCAGGGTTATGTTCAACTATACCCATGTACAAAGGGCTTTTTCATTGCAGTCTTTGAAAATGCTCAAGATAGGAAGAAGATTTTGCGTGAGGGCCTCTGGTGCTGGGAGAATAAGCACCCCTTAATGCTAAAACCCTGGCACTCAGACTTCTGGCCAGCTCTAGAAACTTTCGATAAGGTTCCACTCTGGGTAAGAATTCTGAATATGCCGCTTCATTTCTGGTTTGATTCCTGTTTGGAAGCTATTGGCGATTCTTTAGGTAAATTTGTAATGGTTGATGAGGAATCGTCTAACCACCTTCATTCAACCTATGCACGAATTTTAGTAGAGATGAATCTTGCAGATGGACTCCCTGCAGAAATAAATCTTACAACTACAAAAGGAATCTGGGTTCAACCTCTGGATTATGAAGGGGTTCCATTTAGATGTAGAAGATGTTTTCAGATCAGGCATTTGGCTGCCAAATGCACCAAACAGTGACAGGATAAACAAGCCACATGGTGAAAGGATGTTTCCCACCATCATTATACAGTGGATAAAAAGAGGGCTGAAAAAACTAAAAGTTTTTCTCAGGCAGTGTGCGGGACGAAGCCTTCACAGATTGTTGCAGATGCAAATTTGTTTGCTCAAGACACAATGCCTCCTCACCCAATTTTATCGGAACAAAAGAAGATGACTGCTACACCAAAGGGCGGGGAAAAAAAGCGAGCGTCTGTATGTCACGAAGTGGCAGATGTTTCTCCGCACACTGATGAGTATAGATGCGAAGGGGTGACTATGGATGGCAGCTCAACTGACTGGCAGGATGAGGCTGCCAAGTTTGAGGATGGCTGGAAAAATGTAAAAGGCAAAAAAGCAAAGAACCCACAGCCTTCATTTGAAATGACCCTGCGATCGCAAAGGAAGGGAGGTGCGAGGAGTAAATCTTAAGTGTTGATTGATTTACTCATGATATGTTGCTTGATTTCTTCTGTTTTGGTTTCTGGTTTGACAGAACCCTTTCGTTTGTTTCTGTATTTTCTGGAGATGGCTCCCGCATTGTAAGCTTTCACTGGTCCCTGCCAAGTTATTACTCCGGGTTTATTTATAAAAGTAATCTATTACCGCGCAAAACATAAATAAAAGAGATTTAACAATTAATAATATATTATCAACAAATATATATATAAGATATGTTATCATGAAATATTATCATATAATATATAATTTATAATATTAATATTGTATATATATTTAACATATACCATATAATATAATGTTATAATATTCATATTTTATGTACAAACTTAATATTAAAAACTATACCATCAAATGATTATAAACCGCGGACTTTCCTTGCCAATGGCTACCCTAGGACTCTAACCTTCTAAGTCGCGCCTCTTCATTACCATATAAGAGGCTCGGACAGCATGTAAGGGAAGGGGAGGGAGGATAGTCAGCAACTACGTAGCAACGAGTAAAGAATAGGGAGAAAAAAAAAGAATAGAAAACACTGGACTTGACCAGCGAGGAAAGCAGCAGACACGGAGGTGGCTAAGTCTTGCCGGCAACAAATATCTATTGGGAAATAAGAATTGTATATATCTAAATCATAGGAAGGGCAATTACATACAACGTCTAATTAACCTTAAGTTCATTCTAATATAAAGAACCAGCAATCCTTGTGGGTTTGGGAGATGTACACAGACCACCAAACAAATAGACTTAGAGCCGGGAGCAAAGAGACCATCGAATTGTTTATTCCTTATTATCACCCAAATTCGGTTCACTACTCTTCCACTCAATCAGCGGGAATAAAAGCTCATCAATCAAGCAAATTAATAACAATGATATATAGAATTAATCAGAAACAGCACCAAGGGAATCGCTACCAAAGATATAAATATCAGACAAGCAAATCAGAGTGCTAAAGAATATCAGACAGCGTTGATTAAGACTGCCACTTCTCAAGACATAAAATCTGATAAGCAATTAGACAGATCAGCAGAAGATCATTTGCATATCAGAGATAGAAACTTACAGACATCGATATAATTGATCTTGCAATATATATATATATATATATATATGTGACATCCAATATTGTGATCAGTTAATAAATATCAAAGTCACATTGGATGACCATATAAACCACCTTTTTCATACAATTATTGTTATACAATCTAATTATCAAGAGAATTGACATTACGTTTGTCCCTCTCCCAATTCATTTTGAGTAAATGTTTAATAGACATAAGTCCCTTGAAATTGAAAAATAAGAATTAAGTTTCAAATCGAGAAAGACTGGACCAGGGACATTACATAAGCCCATACGTAAAAATGGTTTGGTTGAAAGTATGCCCATACTAAGCTAGACTCATAGAGCCAAAACATTCAGTAACAAATTCTACTTTATCATATTCAGATCCAGTGTCTATAATCTTTTCATGATACAAGGATATACTGTAAAAATGGTTTACTTGAACTTGAAAGTATGCCAATACTGAGCTAAACTCACAGATCCAAAACATTCAATAACAAATTCTACTTTATTGCATTCAAATCTAGTGTCTACAATCCTTTCATGATACAAGGATAATGGTAAATGCTAGCTCTTTTGGCATGCTTAGCGGGAACCAGTATCTTTGAAGCCTTTTGTTTTCTGAGGTTTTTTAATGCAATGTAAGATATTGTTTTGATAAAAAGAAAACAAGAAAATGCTCACCACATGTTTCCGCAAAACATGTGCTTCTTTCAAAACACATTTCTTTTGAAAACAATCTTCTCATGTAATTTAAAGCAATTATGTATATAGAGAATTTGAACGGAAAAGGAAAACAGTAGACTTACATCAAAAGAGCCTTTGACAATGTGGTGAAGTATATACATGGTCAATTCTTTTATTTGAAAAGGTGACTGCAAGGCAAAGACACAAATCTATGAGATGTGGCTATACTGAAGTGAGAATGAATAAATAAATGCTATAAATTTTTAACATAAATATATCTACATCTGTATCTACTTTCCATCTATAATATACTGTTTAAAACACCATCCACCCTTATATACACAATGGAGAAATGGCATATATATTAGAGTGTTATGGACTCAAATCTCCAAATCTAAGTTGAGTAATCATATGAACCAAACATAACCGCACATTTCTTACCATAGTAGCTATATCGTTAGTTGTATCACTTTTAATGTCCATGTGGAATTTATGCACACTCTCGCAATCCATTTGTGCTTTGTTACCATCATAACATGCCCAATTAGTATACTACATACAGATATTAAACCCTGCAGTGTCCACAAAGGTAGTTCTCCAAGTTAAGGGGATGATGAGAGGGAAGCTTGAAATAGTAACATTGGGAAGCACCTTGATAGGGCCAAAGTTCCAATTTTTACTTCAAAATTTAAAAAAAAAACCTGGATAAGCAAAACTATTTGATCTTTGTATCAGTCACTTTTTTCTTATCCCACGCTCTTGCTGGCCAAAAAGGTTATCCTTATTAAGGAAATAGCCAACTATAAATAATAAAAACATAACCTGCAGTTGAAAAGGATGTCCTTAGACTCCACCACACTCCTAAGCTTGTTCACAATTTCAACCTACCCATTTAAGTACTTTATCCAAGACTAGGAATACATAAATTATAGGAAACTTGATAGAGAATCCATAGACATCTAATTAGTTGTTTCCTCAATATCAAAATATGGATACACCATATGAGTACAACCACCCCAACTCCCGAGTACCTAATCAAGAAGATTAGTGTTAAATACATGTGTTAATCCGAAGCCATTGAGACTATTGTATTTAATTATGTCATATCAAATAATTAATGTCTTTTCTGTAAGATTCATAGAGAGGGTGAAAATGGAACACCAATATGAAATAGAAAACATTTAATTATATTATTTTTCTCTGATTTATTTGGGACATTGCCATATGGATAGTGGAATCTCCAAAGATAATTGTTATCACGTGCATTTAGAATTATGTTACTAGTTCATTCCCTAGACCTATAAATTTGAGTCTGATCTAGCACAAATTATCTAGCTTCAATTTAGCAAGGGGTTTGGCCAAGGTTTTGCTAAATTGTTGTATGTTTGTCTGATATGAACCCAAGCAAACCCCTCCCAAATTAGACACCATATGTTCCTGCCATGATGAACCTTTCACTTTGAGGGGGCCTTTGTTCAATTTTTTTGGCACTTGAATTTGACTTGTATGCCTAAGAACGCCCTCTAACGCTAAAACATGATTCCCAAGCAATTTCAAAGAAAAAAACGAAGTGATTACCTTATTACGAATACAAAACAAAAACATCACTCATCCTTTCTGAACTATCATTCTTGCTTTTCATAGCACGAATAGAGTTGAAGACTAATCAATAAAGTTTCCACTGTTAGTTTGCTATTCCTACACGTGCAAGAGCACATTCCTTGCCAAGGAGATTGTAGAGGAATATTTTTGCAAAAGAGCTAGGTTTTTTTCATTTTTGTAGTTTTTTAAAGTATATTTTATTTTACAAATGAATTCTCTTGTTTTGTTTTCATTTTTCTATGATTCTTGGCTTATGCTTAATTCTTTTAAATGTGCTAAGTTATAAATATATACTTTTTTGTTTTCATTTGCTTTGAATGTGTTGTTTATGGAACTTATCGCCATAAGGATTACAATTGCAGCCAATGGCTCAACCCCTCTTCAAAACAAACCCAAATACACTCCCTTGTTAATATTTTGATATGGTACAACTTCCAAGTGGCAGGGGATATATTCAGATTTGCAATGGGTTTGGTATCAAGTATTCAAGCTCATACAATCAGGTGAAAGCTCAAGTGTTTTCAAACTTTCTTATGTTTCATTAGCAACTATAATTTTAAATATAGTATTGACTTTGTCTCAAATATCAATAGGTTGCTTGAGCCTCCTCAGTTAAGAAGAACTGAACTTCATACTCTTTTAGCCACTTAGTTAAATACAACTGATTTGTAGCAAAAAAAGACAGTCATTAGTGTATGTGCATTCCAACTTGCACCTACTCTCACCCAAACAAGTCAAGTACAAGGGGTCAACAGGGCATTAAGATGTAACACCTGAACGTGTCATATCGCCTTAAATTGTCTCCAGGAGAGACTATTTATTATTTGTTATTAGTGAATTTTTAAACTAATAATAAATAATAAATATATTAATAAAGAAATTTTTGGCAGTTGTGAATAAGTTAGTAGTTTATTTTTCTAAACTACGGCAGTTGGTAGAAACTAATTCAGTTTTCAGTTACGTTTCGGTCCTTATATGAGCATGGTAGAAGGAATGGAGGACATGCTTGGTATTTGAGAAGTTGGCAGATAGTGCAGGATCCGACAAACTCCTTTTGTTAGCACTCTGACCTATTGGTGATCGTGGAGGAACTTCCTCAGCAAAGAGTTAAAAAACATTGCTTACGGAACAGCGTATGGACTGGAACCGTGTCTTCTGGGCGTGACAAGAGGTGGCCACGAATCAACCCCACGGGAAGTCTAATCTACACGCACAGATCTTTACGAAGAGGGGTCCTGACGTAAAACAAACTCGGGACACACGCGCGGAAGGAAGTTGACTGGGTCACGTGAAACATCCAGCACAGCGTTGAATCGGGGGTGGATACACGGCAGAATACCGTGCTCGAAATAGCTGGCACGAATCTGTAGCAAAGGAGTATGGGGCACTGAAGGCGTGTCGTGTAACATAGCGGGAACAAGTTGGAATTCTTTGCGACAATCAAGAAACGTGAGAAGGTGGCGGAAAACTCCAACAACATTGTTCAAACCGTTTCCCCAACAGGTGCACCATCTGAATTCTTCCAGATTGTGTAATTTCAAACAATATATATACTCATGTTCTTATGAATATAAACAATGAATTTTACGAGAATCGAACCAGTTAATTGTTGGGCACGTATTGTGAATTCTTTAACTCAATGAAAGCACAGTTGGTTTCTATTTACTTTGACAAGTTCCGGAACTTAGTAAACGTCTCACTAGGGATTGAACTTTTGGGCAAAGACAGAGAATGTATGAATTTCAGTAGGGAATTTTACAGTGGTATCAGAGCCTTTCATCTTGCCAGCATGTAGGGTAATTCAAGAATACAACCTCATAGGTCATAAATGAACAACTGAGTATGCGATAGGGATCTTATAATCTTCGAAATACTCGGGTGAGACAAAATAGAAACCAAAACAATCAGGTAGCACAATCTTCTTTGAAACGTAGCAGAGCGGAGAAATTGAAGCCGAGATTTTATGGACCCTATCAGATTCTCCGGAAAGTTGGTGTTGTAGCATATGAGTTGGACTTACCGGCTGCCAGCCGAATCCACATTGTCTTCCATGTCTCTTGTCTTAAGGAAGCTTTGGGTCAGCAAGTTACAGTGTCTGATGATTTACCTCCCATCGACAACAAGGTGTAATGTCCCCATTTTTCATGAGCATCAGAGTTTGAGGGATTAGCCTATTATTCTGTCCCTTGTAGGTGAATGTTAGAGGGTCCTTTGAGGGATGCATCTTCTTCAATGGCTAGGGTTTTGCAGGTTTGGCTTTCGTTTGAGGTCTCCATGACTCCATATGCAGTAATTGCTATTTATAGTAAGTCTTGAGGAGGTCAGAGAGGGACCCCTGCTATTTTTAGAAATGGGGTATGGTCGTATGCAGCTTGATCATGCCAGCTTCCAGTTCAGACGGTGTGCAGAGATAATGAGTAATAATGGAGATATTAATATTTTTTTGGTTAAAATAAATATTAATAGTTTTGAGCTTATATTGTAAAGTTATAATATAATTTTATATTATAACTTAAGTCACTTAAGTGAAGGGTCAATTTATCATAGATGGGGCCAAGTGAACAATTAATTTTTAAAAGAATTATTTGCGCACCAACTATAGAGTTTTAACTTTTAAGTGAAGAATTAAAAAGTGGGAATATATCTTTTATCCCACATTGGCCAGGAAAGTGTTTGAGCTCCCACAAGAAAAGAATAAAAGAGACTTAAGAGCTCATTCTGAAGATGTTTTTTTATGATTATTATTGAACTTGATTGATTTTTGCTCTTGCTTGGAGAACAAGGGTTTTTACTTGTAGCCGCCATTGGAGAACGGAAAATCTTTAGTGTTGCAGCCATTTGAGTTGGTGAAATATCCAGTGAATTTGCATTCAAGAGAGCTTCATTCAGGAGTTCTATTTGTGCTTAAAAGTGAAGAATTCCATCTAGGGTTTGAAGGATTTGAAGGTAAATGTACAGCAGACTTGGAGATTCATTCTTGGCAGCCATTCTATATCATATTTTATCTATTTAATAATTGCTACAGTAGCCATGAATAGTGATTTTGCTACAGTAACCGTGAATAGTGATTTTGCTACAATAGATGTGAATAGTGTTCTACTACAATACCTGCGTGAACAGTAACGCTACAGTACCGTGAACAATAAAATGCCTAAGGGTCTGGGTGCATTGTGTTAAGGCTGCGATCCAATTTGAGTCATGTTTCAGTGAGTTGCATCCCAATTTTGGTGTCACCAAAGACTACGATCAAATTCCAGGTTTCTTCATTTGCATTTGATTAATTCTAGCTTGCATTTTTGCATCAATAAGTTTGTTTGTCAATCACTAAGGGTCTGAAATAAAAATCAAAGTTCATTTCCAGCAGTATATACTTCAGACTTTGTATTTTCTGAGCCATGTATGGCAAGTGTTTCACAAAATGCCAATGTCCTATATGATGCAAATTTGATGTATTTGGCCTATCCTGTTATATATATTTGGTTTGCAATTCGTTTATTGTATTTTCAGATTGTATGCAACTTGTTTGATAATATTCCTTGAGTAGAAAAATCATCTTTCTCCATCATTTAGCAAGGGATATTACACAAGGGGAAATTGGAACTGATTCCGGAACAGATTTTGGATACCAGGGAAAGGCGATTACACAACAGAACTATCAAAGAGTATTTGGTCCAATGGCAAAATTTGTCGTCCGATGATGCTACGTAGGAAGATGAGCAGGTGCTCCAACATCCCAATTTACAGTTGCTTGTGGGCAAGCAACTTGGGGAAGGGGAGATTGTCATATCCCCTTAAATTGTCTCCAGGAGAGACTATTTATTATTTGTTATTAGAGAATTTTTAAACTAATAAAAAATAATAAATATATTAATAAAGAAATTTTTGGCAGTTGTGAATAAGTTAGTAGTTTATTTTTCTAAACTACGGCAGTTGGTAGAAACTAATTCAGTTTTCAGTTATGTTTCGGTCCTTATATGAGCATGGTTGAAGGAATGAAGGACATGCTTGGTATTTGAGAAGAAGTTGGCAGATAGTGCAGGATACGACAAACTCCTTTCGTCAGCACTCTGACCTATTGGAGATCGTGAAGGAGCTTCCTCAGCAAAGAGTTACAAAACATTGCCTACGGAACAGCGTGTGGACTGGAACCATATCTTCTAGGCGTGACAAGAGGTGGCCACGAATCAACCCCACGGGAAGTCTAATCTACAGTGCACAGATCTTTACAAAGAGGGGTCCTGACGTAAAACAAACTCGAGACACATACGCGCGGAAGGAAGTTGACTGGGTTGCGTGAAACATCCAGCGCAGCGTTGAATCGGGGGTGGATACACGACAGAATACCGTGCTAGAAATAGCCGGCACGAATTTGTAGCAAAGGAGTATGGGGCACTGAAGGCGTGTCGTGTAACATAGCGGGAACAAGTTGGAATTCTTTGCGACAATCAAGAGACATGAGAAGGTGGTGGCAGACTCCAACAGCATTGTTCAAACCGTTTCCCCAACAGGTGCACCATCTGAATTCTTCCAGTTTGTGTAATTTCAAACAAATATATATACTCATGTTCTTATGAATATAAACAGTGAATTTTATGAGAATCGAACCATACAATTGTTGGGCACGTATTGTGAATTCTTTAACTCAATGAAAACACAGTTGGTTTCTATTTACTTTGACAAGTTCCGGAACTTAGTAAACGTCTCACTAGGGATTAAACTTTTGGGCAAAGACAAAGAATGTATGAAATTAAGTAGGGAATTTTACAGAACACCCTAACTTGGATGCTTACATTGCACACATTTCCTTGTCCCAATAAAGGATGAGGGACATAACACTGCAACACATGATGCAACATGATGTAACATATGTTCTGGAAATCGGAAGTGGGAAACTATATATCCTAAAAATTGAAATTATCACCCTCACAACAAAGCTCACTCCTGTTTCAAGACCATACAATTTTCATCAAGTGCTTAATAGACAATGTTACATGGATCGCATCTAGGGTGAGACAAAGCATTGCCAAATATAATGGGATGAATCTCTGTCCACCTTCTAATGGAGAAGCAGTGGTTGATAATTAAAAGACTGATCTGGAATATCAGGATGATCATTACCAAACACTGTTACTAAATTTGACCAGATCTAGTTCAAATCCTGTAGGATAACGTTATTTTGGACTGGCCAAATTTGTCTTATTCAGTCCAGATTTTTCAATTCCTATGGAATACAAAAAAAAGTTCAAATGCATGCCATCTTTAATATTTGAAGGCCACAATACCAATCTCCAGCTGTATTAAATCTCTAATATTTTTGTTTATTGTTTCCAATTCAATGAACTGATCAGGCTCTCTTAGGTATCTGATTTTTGCAAAGTGTAGTTTCAGTTGCATTTTCTTTTCATGTACTTAGATGTGGTATCCATTTATATGCATAAAGTAGTGTACTACATGGAAGGAAGCTAGCTAAATAGCTGGAATTCATAGCAGCATTTTGAAGTTATCTTATTCCAGTATTTAGGCATCTATTGATCTGCATTCTCGATCAGTGGACAGCACTCTAAGTTGTTAAAACTTAAATGTTTTATAACCGGAAGCAAACCATAATTACAATTACAATTTTAGAATACTACAAAAATGAATGGATAGAGAGCAAATTCCATGTGTGTAAGAATAGAAAAGAGATAACATAAATGTATGTGTATGTACTTACAAGAACCTTGCACGTGAGTAGGGTGAAGTGATCCTACTATTCTAAAATTGAACCTGTGAAATTTGTACATGAACCTTGCACGTGAGTAGGTTGAAGTGGTCCTACTATTCTAAAATTGAACCTGTGAATTTTTTCTATAAGAAGACATTGCTTCATAAAACTAAAATGAAACTATTGCAGTAAACAATGCAGTTTAGATCTTGGAAAAAACTGCATTCAGGCTGCAATATACCATTGGGCAATTCTGAGCATCCAAAAATAAAATACAGAGAAAGACACGACACTCGAAACACAAATAATTACATAGACCAGAAAATCTCTTTATCTAGCCACTCTCACATTAAAAAAACCAATGATTTTTGTAAACCAAATTGGGGGAATCTTTGTAATGTCCCCATTTTTAGGTTCTCTTGCACAGTTGTTGACACTAGCCTTCTAGGTGTGTGTTATCTTGATCAAAGTGGTTATTTTATATTACCAATGAGCTCAGATGGTCTAGAGGACGTATATGATGCTTTCAGATGTTATTTCCAGCTTCTAGTGTGTTCTCCAAGATTCTTGGAGGGAGCATCTATTTATAGTAAGTCACCCGGACAGATCCGATCATCATCATTCTTCATCGCTATCACTCTTGCCAATCAGTTTTTTATTTTGATGTATTTTCAGCATTCCCACAAGTTATTTGTAATATTGAGCTATATTAAATTAATTTTACTAAGGTTACGATTTTAATTAAATTATTTTAATGAGCACATTAGTATTATAGCTCCTTGGAATTGGGTTGGACAATTTTAAATGTTAAGAGTCAAGACATTGAGTAGTGACTTTAAGTGCCGAAAATGTTTTAAAAATGAATTAAATCACTTTTCAAGTTTATAAAGCTTATTAAATTAATAAAGTGATTTTATAATGGAGTTTTTCAAAAAGTTCTCGAAAAAGCTAATACAAAAGGGGTTTGAGAGCTCATTTGGTATTTTACAATTTATTCTATTTCTTTATTGCGACCCTTGTGGTTTGAGAGATCGAATGTAGTTCATCTCAGCCTATCGAGGAAGTAAACCCTCTTGGGAAGACCAATTTCAGTTGTAAGAGATTCCTCCCTAGCTTGTTACAAGCATAATCATACAGGATTTGCATTTGCACATCAACGATCATGGTTAGAAATTTGTGAAGTCTTCAAGGAAGATGCCATGTCCCCTCTTTTGTAAGCGGGAACAATTCATAATTAATTCTTATAGCTCATACAGTCCCCTATGAGCTATTAAACATTTGTAAGGGGGCCCATTTTGTGGCACACTTGTGGCGTCAATTTCCTTGGCGCGGACCTATTTTCAATTTGCAATTATGGCGCCATATCTTGGCTAGCCAACTAGCTTGTTTTGAAATGCATTGACATCATATTTATATCGACTTTCAGAGAGCATCATAATCATCGATCAGTTTTGTAATCATTTGTATTTGTAATTCCTCATCAGAATTCATTGGGAGATTACAATTTTGGAGGTGAAATATCCTCCCTAGTCTGCTCTCGATCCCAATTTGGTGAAGTCTCTTCAAGACTAAATGGGATGGATAGTTTTGCATAATTACCAGCATTCCTCGTATCTTGTGATCTGAGATCAGTGATCAGCCGTCTTGCATCCGCGATTCACATTGCCATTGGCATACATTAGAGTGCATCATTTGATACGGCAGAGGTAGCAACACTCATACCTCTATGATAGCAAAGGATCTTATGGAGGTATAGGTTGTAGTGGTGCATATATTCATACATTGGAGGAGAAAACAACAGCATCCATAGCATAATATAGCAGTGACACATCTACTCATACACTGGGGACATACACATCGGCAATCCTAGCATCTATAGTGTAGCTCTGGATACCATCAAAGATACATCAGCGAAGGCATTGGAGGTTGCTGCATATCAAAGATATATTAGTGAAGGCATTGGAGATTCCATAAAACAGTGAGGACATTGGAAATCCCCTATATTAGAGATACATCAATGAAGGCATTGAGATTACCGTTCATCAGAGCTACAACAGCGGCAATTGTGTCATCACCCGGTGGTAGTATTATCAATTATATCATTACATCCGCATTGCAATTCTCAGTGATATAATACTTAAGGATCACTAACATTTCTAACAATGTCATTCATCATGTCATCGCCCTTCCGCAGCTTCGAACGCGAAATAATCATTAGGAGATTGTTGGCTAAAAGTTTTGTCACTGTGACCACAACTTGCAAAACTGTAACTTTAGACAACGTTACATGAGATTACTCTCCTCTCAGCAATAGGGGAGGCTCCCTTCTTACCATAGGTGGCTCCAACAAGGAATTAACTGGAAATTACAAAATAGGGCAGTTCTCTTAATCTATTCTTCTTTTTCAGGAATGATTTTACAAACAACTTACGAACAACACTAAAACTTAACAAAGAGTACATGTTGCTACGGTAATATCAATGGCTTGTGAGTTGACATAAGAACACATAAGACACCAATCTACTTTTATATGGTTAGAACAGTTGCAGAAACCCAAATTCTTCTGCACTTATCCCGAATGATGATTTAATAACTTGAATAAATGGTAAGGCACAAACTCTCTTATCAAATACTCACTAAATACTATGGAATTACTTAATACTGAAGCACAGAGTCTTTCAGCCTTAAGTATTTGAAGCCACTATCAACTACATCAATTTCCCCCTATGCAGCACAAAGTCTCCAAAAACTCAAATTGAACTATAACTTTGAACGGAATATGCAGCTCAAAGTCTGCAAGATTGAATTCAAATCCCTCTTGAACAAAGCATAAATTCACAATCAACATTTAGAAAATGTCATCACATAACACCTTGAATCAACACAAAGATTGAAAGCAAGTTGCCTCTTTTATTGAAAGCAATTTAATATACATCCAAGCACAAATTCTTAGAGTACGTATACAAATTGGTAGAGTTTTCTTGCATTGCGAAAAGATGAAAATTACAATGAAGCTCCCTCCTATATATAGGTGAGGGGCTAAGAGAAAAAGGTGGGAGAAACCAAACAAACTTTGACCTATTCAACAACTAACTACCTACAGTTGAATTATTCAACATTGCAAGTCATGATGTCCTGCAATGTGATTACATGTTATAGCTTTGTAGGTGATACTATCACATGCAATTGCATCTTGTTTTACATTACATGTAATTTGTCAATAACAAATTTACAAAATGCACGATGAAAATAAACAAAGTGTCTGACAAGACATGATTCCTATTACATCATCCTTTGTCGGTCTTCATGCTGCTATAGGATGCTCCGTGATTGATATGTTTAGGTTAGATGGAAACATCTCGAACTAGAATAAGAACCTGCGTCCTTGATTGTTCTACAACATAATGGGGGTCACATGAAAAGCACATTTCTTTCCTTCCATCTCTATCTTGCAAGCATTATATGCCCTTAAACATTCCATTGTTCATCCCTTTCCTTGTGTGGTCTCATCATGTGATTGTTCTTGCCCCGTATCACCCTTTAGTCTTGGAATTTGTCTACAAAATAAGACCAATGCCATTATCTATTGACTGGATAGATCATACGAGCAAACAAGAGAAGTCCTAGATCTTTCTTCTTTGCAAATCTGGAGCTATGCATGTTGGATATGACTGGAAGGCCTTTGAGTAATAAAAGATGGAAGAAAGTGGATGAAATCAGCCTTTTAAGTGGGAGAAAGGATGAGAAACTAGGTTTTTCTAGAGTACCGCAGGTGGATGAAATGCAAATATTTGGTTTGGAAATGAAGTGCAAGTGCGTATATACACAAGTGGAGGTACTTCTTACTCATAAGTGGGGTTTTTAATTCCAATTACAAGTCATTTTGGAAAGATTTGCTGCCTGCAAACGGGTTTTTAAAGTCCACTTGCAGGTTGGAAAGAGACTTCAAATGCGCTTGGAAAACACTTGCAAGTGGGGTTTTTAATTCCAATTACAAGTAGGGGAAAACCTTAGCTCTTTTTGGCAAGATAAACTTATAAACGTGGTTTTTGATTCCGTCTGCAAGTGGGGAAAATATGCACTCTTGAAGTTTTCTCTCTGTGGGAAGAACTTGTAGTGCAACTTGCATCATTTGGGAAAAAACTCATATTGTTAACTTGCACTATTTTGGGAAAGAACATGCATTGCTCATGAGAACAACACTACACAAATCTCCTTTGCAAACCCAAAATGTGAAAAAAAATATCATTGAACTTTGAAGAAAAACCCTCAAATCCCTGATGGTTCGAATTTAGAGAATGAACTCCAAATCGTGGTCAAATAAGCAACCAATCTTGACTAAATCCTCCTTCAATCAATGCATTTTTAGTCCATAAGCATTCATTGACAAATGTCCATGAATGCAAACCGAAATGCTTGAGAATAGCAATCTCCAAGACTGATTCAAACACCAAAAACGGGGTTTAAATCTACTGTTGCAAGCTGACTTGTAATCTCTGCAAAAAAGGTGACTATTGGGCAAAAATGTGGTTTAAAATCAGCAATACAAGCTTCAAAATGTCTTGAGTTTGCCCTAGGACAGGCTTTTCAAACGCTGCTACAAATTGGAATGATTTCTTCTCCTTTAAAAATGCTTCAAATGCCCTAGATGGGCTTTAAAAATGACATTGCATGGATGGAAATGCAATACAACAGCTATGACGGGTTGTAAAGCTCACGATACAAGCTGCGAATGCATTGGATTCATTCAAAATCATCAACAAATTCCCTAGACGGGCTTTTAGAATGCCATTCCAAGAGCTAGAAATGTTTTTCTTTTTTAAAAATCACTTGCGCTTGCCCTGGACAGGTTTTTAGAACCCCTTTACAAGTGCTGGAGATTTTATTTTAATAACATAACATGTAGACTGGCTTTTCCCGTGCTTTTGGAAGTTGTTTTGAATTTTTAAAACAAAACAATAATGGAGACGATCTTTATAACCAGCATTGCAATTTTAAAATCGCTGCAAATGTTCATCAAATGCTTTCAAAATGTCATGGATGGGCTTTTTAATTCAAAACGCAAGTGCTGGGCAGCAATAACGGGCTTTTGAATCATCATTACAAATTTAAAATGTCTTCCTTAAACACAAAAATAACTCTTGCAAACAAAGCTTTAACAGTCCACTTACAACTGTAAGTTTATTAAAAAAACTCTTTTATTCTAAGGACAGGTTTCTCAGGCACCTTTACAAGCAATTCAACTTTTTAAAACGAAAGCATGTAATGAAGCTTAAAAAGCCCACCAATGCATTATAATCTTATTAAAGTTTACATATTCCCTTGCAAATATGTAAAGGTGGAGTTTTAATTCCATTTTGCAAGTAAACAACACCCAAGATGATATGTAATGACTAATAAAAAGCCCACTTGTCATGACTTAAGAGACCTAGGTGGACTTTTGTTTCCACATTGCAAGATTTTAAACAAGAAACGAAGACTTGTAGTCAGCCTTAAA
This sequence comes from Thuja plicata, assembly GCA_018584345.1. Classification (NCBI taxonomy): domain Eukaryota; kingdom Viridiplantae; phylum Streptophyta; class Pinopsida; order Cupressales; family Cupressaceae; genus Thuja; species Thuja plicata. The sequence goes on along the minus strand of MU225663.1, from coordinate 224,502 downwards.
AACCACACCTACAGGTTACTTAATTTCTCATTATCTCTTGAAATATAGCTCTGATTTAGGCCTAAGATAGCTCGAAACGAGCGGAATTCAAAATGCAACGAACCTAGGGCGAAAACAAAACCGAAAACAAACCAAACAATCAAAGACTTGAAGGTTACCAAAAACTTATTACCTGCAGTCGGGGAAGAAAAAACCCGTTTTTGCAAGAAAAACAAAGGAAAACTCAACAGAAACCTTCGGAAATGGCAACTATAGGATGAGAAATCTAGGCCAATTCAAGGTACAATTGATTGTCTTAAAAAAACATCCTTTTGAACACCAAACTTGGAGAATTTTGCCTACAAATTCATGACAAAATTGCGTAGGGTTGTCCAATTTTGTGAATTCAAAATTGAGGACAACAGAGACCAAGGTGCAAGTTTTCTTGACCTCCATCTTCACTGTAATAAACTATTGTAAATGTTTGAACATTAATTGAAATTTCAGATTGTTGGAACCATCATTGCATTTTTGTTTATATTGTTCTTGTGTATTGCTTGCGATATTTTAGTGGAACCAAAGCCTTGACCCTGCCAATCTATTGGGTTGAGGTTAATGAATGAGAGAAGACGTGACTACATAGTTTATCAAAGAAGGCATTATTCATTGCACAGAATGGGAGATGTGTATGCAGATATGATAGCTATCTTGAATGAGTTTGAGAGAGGACAACGAAAGATAGATGAGGCTATTGAGTCTCAATCGCTTGGCAGAGATAAGGACTAAAGGAGCTAATGGAGAGAACAATGGCCACGGTGAAAATTCAGTCAATGGGAGGTCACGCACACACAAACCCAATTCAAGGCCAATTGATGCACTGGATGATGTGTTGGACTGATCAACAAGGCAAGATGCCCAAAGTTGGTTACTCAATGAACTATCCCTCCAAGGCACAATGGCACCAATAGACCCAATTCACCCAAGGTTCCCTAGATACAAACCAATGATAGATGTGATGTACTTGGGGTGTACAAGGACATATCAAAGTGGTTTTGTGGTTTCTAAGACCCTCCTTTACTCACAATGGCAAAATATCTTCAAACTGGCCTAGAGACCGAATTGACAGCCTTGTAGCCCAACAGTGACCTTTTTGGCCTTCAAACTCTTTACTTTCCCAAAACACTAAAAGAACCAAATGCATATTCAGACACCCTTTTGGCCATATGGCAACATACCAAAAGCTTAGATACTGGTACTGTGGACCAAATTGCAGTACCCTGAATGTACCCCTACAAATACACTCAAAACTTGATGATTTTACAAAGCAACTATATCATAATCATGCCCCAATGATCTCAACTCTTGGGCAGTGAC
>MU225663.1:207796-219094 GCA_018584345.1 Thuja plicata | reverse complement strand
AGTATCCTCCTTCCATGGATTCTAGGCCTTTGAGTCCATGGAAAGGATCAAGGTTTGCAAACTAACTACAAAATGGATAAAAACTTAACAAAATCAGACTTTTAACTTGCTGGAAATGACAGTACAGTCATGTGAAACGACTTTCAATGCATTGGACAGAGAGACAAATGGTCTTAGATTGTTTACTATTCTAACATAAACTCAAAAAACTAAAGCAATAAGTATTTAAACCATCCAACAATGCATAGAACATCAAAGTTGCAGATTACACTTGGATTTTATTGATATCCCTGTTACAGTCCGTACACTCCAGCCACCATATCTGAACAATAGAATCCCAACTACAAACAGGAATCCAAAACTTAACTTCCCCAACCACTTTCAATCGGTTTGAGGGATTAGTTAAGTGTTTAGACAATAGAAAATCCATTTCCCTCCTAAATGGCTATTAGCCGTTCCTTTTCAAATATTTGAATTTTTAAACTTTAAAAATGCTTTTAAACCTTCGTAATTTGGAAATTAAGAACTCCAAAGGTTGTCAAAGACCTAGGAGACTTATTTAAAGCCAAATTAAACCCCTAGAATCTCCTAAACACATTGGGATACTAATGGTCCAAGTTACATTAATTTAATCCTTTCAAGGATATAACTTATTCTTCATATGCAAATGCCATTTCATGACATCAAATCGTTATAGGAGCCAACACACTATAGTTGATATGATTTGCATCACCTAGGATCCCTTTGATCTCCTTGGACCTCTGATTGCCATTAGGTGCCCTCCATTCCTTCATAGTCTTCATGGTTTGATTCATGGTCTTCATGTTGGTCCTTGGTGCTCCTGCACCACCAATGATGTCAACTTTCCTTCTAAGGATTGACCAATAAGAGAATCATACTCCCTCATTGGTAGAGTTGCAAGAACAGCTCAAGCAAATTTGGCTTGATGGAGGGCTGCAACTGAACCTATCTCTCATGGACTACATGGACCTAAGGATGAGGCATTTACCCACCAGGGGTAATAGAGACTACAATAATGATCTAAGGAGGAAAATTGGCAAGCTAAGCCTCCCTTGCTTCGATGCATCCAGGAGATCAATAACACGAGCTTGGGTACTAAAGGCGGACACCTATTTTCAGCTCAATCCAATGCCCGAAGATGAAGCAATCAAGTATGTAGCAATACATCTTGATGAGATTGCTCACAAATGGTGGCATCATGGGATAGTTACATTAGGGCATGATCAAATCACATCCTATGCCAACAAAAACTCATTGACAGATTTGATGGGAAGGACCTTGAGCTCAACTTCAAGGAATTGGCATAACTGAGGCAAAGAGGATCCATGGATGGCTATATTGTTGAATCTCGGAGGCTCTCTATTTTGGTAACTAGCTTTTCGGAGAGGAGATTGATAGCACATTTCATGGATGGATTGATGGATCCTTTGAGGGGTTGGAGAAATCCCGTTAGCTCTAGTACACTCATGGAGGCAATCAAGAAAGCTTGTGACATGTCCGCATCAAACTACAAGAATCAAACTTACCCTAAGGCACCCATCACACAAAACGGCAAGGGAAAGAAGCCATTTCAAAAGAAGATAATAATGGATGATGCGACCTAACAAGATCGAAGGAGGAGGAAATTTTGTTTCAACTATAAGGATCCATGGGAGCCAAGTCATAGATGTCTTGGCAAAGGGAAGAATCATTACATTGAGGTGGATGATGAGGAACCACCCCATGTAGAGAAGATAGCTACACTTGTGAGCAAAGGAGGTACCATTGTTGCCCTTTCCAACACTCCACAATGGATCATCATTATAATTGGTGATGAGGCTACACTCAATTTCATCAACACCTTTGTAATTGCCAAGAGATGATTGCACACAATTGAGCATAAGGTATTTGAGGTCAAGGTGGCAAGAGGCCAACTCCTACCTTGCACACATTTTGGTACTCCATATAAGCATCACCATGGGGGACTACACAGTCATAGATGACTTCGTCGAGGTGGACATAGATGATACGGATGTCATTTTGGGCATCCAATGGATGGAGACCCTCGACAAATACACCCAGAGTTTCAAGTGTTTAGAGTTCTCATTCAAAGTTAATGGGAAGCTGGTTTTGAGCAGAATGTCCAATGGAAGGCCTAGAGTGGTTTTGGCCAAATGCATGGAGGCAATTTTCAAGCATGATGATGTGGTATGGGAAGCGCAATGCTTGGTCTCATCCAAACCCTTAATGGGCCAGTATACACATTACCACGATGATGAGCTATAGGAAGTTTTGGACACGCACAATTTGGTTTTTAGCAACATTCCCCCAGGGGTACCACTGATCAGAAGCTTTGTGCACACAATAGAGCTAGAGGAAGGAGCCAAACTAGTCATCACAACTCCTTACTTTCATCCCAAGAAGTTCAAGGACAAGATAGAGAAGGCGATTCAAGAGCTTCTTGACATGGGACACATCAAGCCTAGCTAAGGCCTTTTTGCATCTTCAATGGTAATGGTGATGAAGGATGGGACTCTCAGGATGTGCATCAACTATTTAGCCCTATATAAGAAGACAGACAAGAACTGATACCCGATCCCATAGATTGAGTTGTTGGATGAGCTTAATGGGGCAATCTACTTCTCCAAAATTGATCTTAGATCTGGATACCATCATATTCGAGTAAGGGGGCAAGATGTTCACAAGAGATCCATCTTATGCCACTATGGCCACTATGAGTTCTTGGTCATGCCTTTTGGAGTGAATCATTGACCAATGCACCTGCTTCTTTTCGGTCTTGCATGAACCACATCTTCAACAAGTAGTTGCCAAAGTTTTTGTTGGTTTTCTTTAATGACATACTCATATACAGCAAGATGTGGGAAGATCATTTGAGGCACTTGGACAAGATTATGGGGATCATGGAGGCACAATCATTGTTTGCAAAGAAGTCTAAGTGTGAGTTTAGCATGAGAGAGATTCTATACTTGGGCCACATCATTAGTGCACGTGGAGCGCAAGTGCATCCGTGGATTCTTTGGTCTGTGCAACTACTATAGGAGATTTGTGAGGGGATTCTCACAGCTTGGAGCCCAATTGTCAAACCTCAGGAAGAGGGGTGCTTTCCATTACACAGAGGAGACGCAGCAAGCATTTGATAAGTTGAAGGAGACTATGAGTACGTACCCAGTTTTGGTGTTCCCTAACTTCTCTCATCCATTTGTCCATGAGTGTGACGCATCAAGGGAAGACATTGGAGCAGTGCTAATGCAGAATCATCACCCCATTGCATTTGAGAGCCAGAAACTCAAGGAGACTAATCGGTCGTATATGATCTACGACAAGGAGATGCTCACAATCATGCATGTGTTGGCCAAGTTCAGGCAATACTTGGTTGAGGGAAGTTTATGGCTAACACCAATCACAATAGCCTCCAGTACTTCTTGGGGCAAAAGGATTTGAATGAGAGGCAGCAAAAGTGGGTGACTAAGATTCAAGCCTATCATTTCAACATCAAGTTTGTGAAGGGGAAGAAGAATGTGGTTGTCAATGCTTTATACATGAGACCTTCCATATGCTCTTTGTCCTAGGTATCAGTTGATTAGAGGGCTCATTTGTTGGTTGAATACTCCAAGAATACCTTCACTTGCTAGCTAATACATGGGCAAATTCACGATGATAGGTAAAAGGTGGTGGATGGTGTCATCTACTACAAGGACAAGATTTTCTTCATTTTAGAGTTGAAGGTAAAAGGAAAAGATCTTGAGAAAGGTTCATGAGTCAATATTATCAGGGCATCCCAAATACCTCAAGACATATAGGCAAATAAATGAGAGGTTCTCATGGAAGGGACTCAAGGAGGATGTGCTATGATTCGTCAACATATAAAGCTCAAGGAGCCGAGATTCTCAAAATCTCGCTTAGGCTTGAAGCATGAAGTGATCATCAACTTGATCCCCTTATTAGGATGTCTCAACCACCATTGTTGACTTAATGCAGCCTCAATAGGAACAAGGCCCACCTGCAATGAAATTGAAGGTGACTGCTCAACCATATTCAAATATGCTTCCAAAACATTCAGCATGATGGTAGCATCATCCCTTTGATGATGGCGGAAACTAAGCTTGTCACCAATTTCTTGTAGTGTCTTCACCAATCACTATCCATTGCTAGGTGCCATGCTTCAACCCCTGAATCTTCCCGACAAGCTGGCAAGATCACCAACTCTAATACCACTGTAATATCCCCTTGTCCTATATAGCCCTTTTAAATTGGTATTTTCTCCAACCCTTTTAACGTAGTTTCTAAAACAAAAAATTAATAGCTCCAAACCACATAAAACATTGCAAATACTATAATTTCTATATATATAGGAGCAGAATCAAGTTTACAATTATTGTTGCAGATTTGCAATAGAAACAAAGATTAAAAAATCACACGTGTTGCACACAAAGATGTTACAGATTTATATTGATCTGACCTCGATGATAATAATAGCAGACTCGATCTTTAGAAGTGAATGTGGTTGGTACTCTCCAAAAAGACAGATGTTGATACCCCTCAGGTGACTGGAGGGATGCTTGGTGTTGGAATGCGCCAAGCAAGTTGATCAATGATTTATAATAATAAAGTTGGTGTGTATGCATTTTGTTTCTTCCTTGTGGTGTGTCGTGATCCTCAATAACACAATCATCCTGATATCGGTAATAGAAGAAGAATTGGAAGCTCCCGAATTTCATCGCCTTGACATACAATGAATATACCATACATTAATGCAAAGAGTTATCTCAAATACAACTATTGACGGTATAAAATCCTCTATATATTCTGCTCAAAACTTCCAATGCTTGTTTGATATTACTTCGATCAGTATAGTTGTTGTGATTTCATAAAGAAAGATTCTAACTCAAGGTTTTCCTTCAATCGACAAACGACATTTCGAATTCTCAGTGCAAACAACTCTCCTATGTCTACCCGTTTATGGATGCTACTTGGCAACACCAAGATTAAGTCTGTAGATATGATTTGTCTCCTTAGAGGTCGATAGATGACTAAACATGAATCTTGCAAGCAAATTCCTTCTGCTGAAATACAGTTAGGATATATTGGCCCTTGCACCTAACAACCATAGGCTATCACCGACAATATTGTCAAAGATAAACACAGATGTCCAGTCCTTAATCAAAATATTAATCTTTGGTAGTATGCAACGGGGGTAGATGTCACAATATGCAAGGGTTATTATTTAATTCAAATGCTTTTGAAATGTCTTCGATATCAATATGATCCATTACTTCTAAAGATACGTATCACTTGTAAATATATAGTGTTGTTGGTACTTAGCTTCTTCCTTAATGGCTCCGCATACATGTATGATAATATTTGTGTCACTATCAGATACTGATTCACAACCATGTATGAATTGCACCAAATTGATATTGAGTGTGATGAAGATAAACACCACCACTAATCTCTTAGAAAAAATGTATGGAATGCAAAAAGACTTCAGAGTATTAAAACGCCAAAACGGAGGATTCATTTAACTATTATATTGCATAGCCAAGCTTCTGAAAGAAAAGATATGCCTAATACAATCAATGTTCATCAAAATATCTCAGAATCACAATTTTGACTCCAACAGAGACTTCTCAAAATTGTCACGCTACTGGTAGATTAGGGTGAGGAGTTACTCCCACCGAAACTGAAAGATCCCAACCAAATCTGATCTAATTTTTTCTGATTTTGACGTTTGCTGATTGAAGATTGTGTTGTTTGTTTGCAAGTGTTTGGGTTGACATTTTCAATGCCAATGATAGTGTAAAGCTTTACCATGAAACTACAGCAACAAATAATGCTTTGAAACAAACTACAAATTTATAATAGGACTGATATAAATTCTGTGGATCTGATTTATTTAGAACAAAAAGGCAATTATTTCAAAATTTAGAGTATTGAATCACCAAAAACAAGAGTTTGCGTACCAGGAGTCCAGTGCTCAACCAAAGGAGGATTTTTAAATGAATTCAATGGAGATTTCACTACAAGAGCGTCCAACTTGCAAAAGTGGCTCCAACAGATTTTATTTGCAACTACAATAATTATTGAAAAGAAATATTGAAAGAAACAATGGAATTACTAAACCCTACGCATGGCTTGCAGGCAAATTTATTGAATCAAACTAGAAATTTGCCAATGTGTCAATCAAGTTGATCCACAAAGTCTCCTTGATGCCTGATGAATCCCAAATTTGCTGCTGATAATTACTAATCAAGAAATCTGCACGAACCCCAATGTCTTTCCTAGTTGGTACGACTTGCAAGAGGAGTGGTAGAACTGGAATTAGGGAATTTTAATCATTCAATTCCACTCATAAATAGACCTATATTTCTTGCAACCAATTCCCTTGCAAAAATTTCATCAAACAAGCCCAATCGACCTCCAAGTAATTTTGATATTTATTAAATAATTCTGATCTAAATACAACAAACCCTAGAAAACTCATTGTTGTAAAGAAACTTGTGAAATCTGTCTGTAAACCATCCAATGTAGCACAAATGGAAACCTTGTATAGATTCCTCTCAATGGTGAATTGGGTTTTCGTCCAATTCACAATTCCCCAAGGGCTTTCGTCCTCAGAAAATACTTGGCAATAGCTGCAAATGTGACATCTCTGAAAAATGATCCTTGAAAAATGAAAATGAAGCCTCCAAATGTTCTTTTATTCTCCCAAACCCTAATCACCCTTTAGGGTTTCCACTTTCTTTAATTAAGTTTATTTTTTATTCATGTGTTAATACCCATCAATGGCCCCTTTTTAAAACAACATTATCTGCCTAGGACATGGAGTCCGTTTATTACTTTAATAATTTATCATAAAGTGACATTATTAATCACTTTATTTTATTTTATTAAATATTAAAGTCAATACTCTAATAATTTTTATTCAAATTCCATCACCTAGTAATCCCAAAATTAAAACTGGCGATGCACATACCTGTGATGTCCCAAATTTTAATTAAGTATTTTAATTAGGTTAATAAATTAAATGGTCCTAAAAATTAAATATTATCATTAGAACTTATTTAATTAATTAATTATTAATTTGAAAAAGGGGCCTAAATTAATAAATTAATAATGTCGACCTATTTGTAACTCTCGAGAAACTTCTTAGAGGCCTTTATAAGGCATTGGTTGGCAGCGTAGGTGATATCGTGGAATTTATGTTTGCTTTGTATTTCCGGAAGCTGAAGGTTGAAGGTGGTTTGTGCGCAGTTCTTTCCGGAAGTTGAAGGCTGAAGGTGGTTTGTGCGCAGTTTTGGAGGTGGAAGATCCTCCCTATTCTATGATCACAGTTTCAATGATTACAAGTCACCCTATTCTACCGATGGAAATATCGCTTTTGATATTTCATTTGTACTTCATTGTCAAATTTGAGAAGTCTTCTATAGAAGACAAATTTATAATAAACAACGATATCTGATATTCGTATTTCAGTCGCTGGTCCATGATTGTTGTAATTGAAGATCTATTTGATAATCTGAAGTGTTATCATTATTTCCTCTTGTTTGTGCCAATCTCTATCTCTATGCATTTATATCTACTTATGCGAATCTGTATCTTTGTGGAATACCTCTGGCATCAAGATTCATCCGGCTGGTGATTCAACGACTATCAATCTAGTGTCTATTCTTGTGCCGAATTGTGTCAATCTGATTATATTGCTTACATGCTCTATGCGGCAAAATATATTTGTTTCCCAGTGCACCATAATACTAGTGTTGTCTGCACACGTATGAAAGTCGGCATTTGTATCCATTGCACGGAAGGAGACCAATCCAGACCGTACAGCCCTTGGACCATATGCTAGGTAGGGAGAAGTGCCTGTACAGGCACACTCTTACCATACGGGCATCATAGTACCACCGTACGGTGGTTCAACTGTCATGAGCCCCACACCTAGTCGTACGAAGGCGATTGTGTTGATGTGTCGTACGATGTGAAGGGAGCAAGTGTTGTCGCAACCGTACAGACCGTACAGTAATATCATAGGTGTACGGTTGTGAAGTGCCAATTGGACGGGTGTATGGAAGGTAGCTTTTGGCCATCCAACATAAAACATTTGTGCGTGCAGCCATAACCAGCCCATTGGGCCGTACATCTCAGGAGCCCAAAACGCATTACGACAGGAAGATTGGGGGGAGTTTGCAGTCATCCAGGTCAGGAACATTACAGTGGTATTAGAGCTGGTGGTCTTGCCAGCGTATCGGGTAATTGAGATCGAATCATGGCACCGAGTGATGGATTGGAAGATGCGTTGAGGGAGCTAAGAAGTTAGGAGAAGCTCTGCCAAACCCTCGCGAGAAGGTACCAGTGGATGGAGGAGATGCTCAACCTCTTGACATATGCAAGTACAAAGGGAGATTCACAGCGCTTCAACACAAGGCCGACAATGTCGACCTTCCTTCCAAGGAATGAGCAATGGGAAATGCATACATTCACTTTGGTTGAGTCACTAAAGCAAATCAAGTAGGATTGAATTGATGGTGGATGGCAGACGGACATAACTCTCAAAGACTATATAGAACTGTGAATAAAGTATTCGTCCTCTGAGGGTTATAGACTCTACAACAATAATCTGAAACGGGAGATTGACAAGGGGCTACACAACACCTTAAATCCTAAAGTGGATAAGGAGATGCTCAGAGATCCACCGGGGGATATGGACAAACAAGAGACAATAATCATCCCTTCAAGTGGAGAAGACCTAAACCCTCAAGAAAGTCGCAAAGGTGAAGAGGATGCTTGCACAAATTTCATCCAACCAGCACTTGTGGATCAACTTGATGGAAAAGCAAATTCTATCAATGACCCTCCAAATGAGCAGGCTCTACCAGTAGTTGCTCAGCCTCCTGGTGATGCAGACTCTACTGATGATTGCTTACAGTTGGTTGAATATGGAGTTTACCCTCTGGTTGGGCATGAGGCGTGCATGATGGAATTCTCTCAATGTGAGGGGCTTCCTCATGGAAACAACAGATTGTACCTGAGCTATGAGACTCAGAAGAGATTGATGGGCATGATAGCAGGAAGGCTTTGGATCTAAGCACCGATGTGTTTAAATGGGATGTTGATACTCTGGGCATGACAATGTTTATGTCAGAGTGGCGTAGCGGAAGTCCACAACTAGGTGAGTTAAGGAGGTGGTGTCCGTGGTCACAGTGCAACATGGAGGTTTCAACCAATATGGCTATCGACGTTCACGCTTGGTTTAGGATCCTGGAACTTTGTAGTCGGCAACTTGTCTGATGACGGATTGCTTGAGGGCAAGCAATCTTTCGGCAGCGAGGATTTGTGATGTCCCCAATTTTAATTAAGTATTTTAATTAGGTTAATTAATTAAGTGGTCCTAAAAATTAAATATTATCATACAGACTTATTTAATTATTTAATTATTAATTAAAAAAGGAGCTCAAATTAATAAATTAATAATGTCGGCCTATTCGTAACTCTCGAGAAACCTTTTGGAGGCCTTTATAAGGTGTTGGCTGGCAGCGTAGGTGATATCGTGGAGTTTATGTTTGCTTTGTATTTCCGGAAGCTGGAAGCTAAAGGTGGTTTGTGCGTAGTTTCGAAGGTGGAAGATACTCCCTATTCTGTGATCGCAGTTTCAGTGGTTAGTAGCCACCCTATTTTGCCGAGGGAAATATCGCTTCTGATATTTCATCTGTACTTCATTGTCAAATTTGAGAAGTCTTCTGTAGAAGACAAATTTGTAATAAACAACGACATCTGATATTCGTATTTCTACCGCTGGTCTGTGATTGTTGTAATTGAAGATCTATTTGATAATCTAAAGTGCTATCATTATTTCCTCTTGTCTGTGTGAATCTCTATCTCTATGCATTTATATCTGCTTTATGCGAATATGTATCTTTGTGGAATACCTTTGGCATCAAGATTCACCAGGCTAGTGATTCAATGACTATCAATCTAGTGTCCATTCTTGTGCCGAATTGTGTCAATCTGATTATATTGCTTACATTTCTCTACACAACATAACATATTTGTTTCCCTATGCACCATAAGAGTGTTCTGCACATGTAGGAAAGTCGGCATCTGTATCCACTGCACGGAAGGAGACCAATTGAGGTTGTACGGCCCTTGGATCATACACTAGGCAAGAAGAAATGACCGTACGGGCATCATAGTACCACCGTACGGTGGTTCGACTGTCGTGGACCCCACACCTAGCTGTACAAAGGAGATTGTGTTGATGTGTCGTACGACGTGAAGGGAGGAAGTCTTGTCATAACCGTACAGACTGTACGGTAACATCATAGGCCTACAGTTGTGAAGTGCCAGTTGGACGAGTCTCTGGAAGGTAGCTTTTGGCAGTCCAAAATAAAACATTCGTACGTGCGGCCATACCTAGCCCATTGGGCCGTACATCTTAGGAGCCCAAAATGCATTAAGACAAGAAGATTAAGGGGAGTTTGTAGCCATCCAGGTCAGGAACATTACAATGACTCCATGTCTGTTGCACTTTTGATGGCAACCTGTAGTGTGGTTGGGTTAAGTGTAATATTTCTTTATTTAAAGGGAATAATTTATATTTTGGCCCCGTCCTATTTGTAACTTCTAGCTTCATTTTCCTTTGCAAGGACCTATTTCACATTCATCTTTTATGGCCCCATTTCTTGATAGTTGACTCGCGTGATTGTAATGCCTTGGCATCATACGTTATCAGCTTTGAGGAGAGCATATTCATCATCAATCATTCCTCTTTTTGTTTGTAATTACAAGTCGAATTCAGTCTAACGTTTGTTGTTTCTATAATGTCCCTTCCTTAGGTAGTTCAAACTACAACAGAGGTTAGCCTATAATCAAGAGTTCTCGTAGGTCAACAAAGTGGTTAGGGGACCCAACCAGGGGTTGTAGAGCTTAGCAAGGAGCTTTACAAACCGTTTTGGACAGTTTAAGACAATCTCCTATTTTTTAGAAGGAATTCATATTTTTTAGGGATTGACTAGGAGTTGACCACAATGCATCAAGAGACCTTAGGGATCACCCTGGAGGCTTTGGTTGCAGTTCCTACTTTTAAGGGAAGATCCCTAGTTTTTAGGAGGGGATTATCAATTCGCTTGCTATATTTAGACATCACTGGGATGGCATTGTGATGTCCCAAATTTTAATTAAGTATTTTAATTAGGTTAATTAATTAAGTGGTCCTAAAAATTAAATATTATCATAAGGACTTATTTAATTAATTAATTAAATAAGTCCTTATGATAATATTTA
>MU225663.1:177033-203283 GCA_018584345.1 Thuja plicata | reverse complement strand
GTAAAGCAACATAGCAAAATACACCACCATATATATTAATGTTTTAGTCCAAATGACATATGTTTTACCTTTTTGGCCTTTTTAGTGGTTTATCTTAGGGTTTGGAGGGTTGGATTGACTAAAATAGGCCAAAAAAAACTTTAAAGAAGTCAAAAAATCTTTGGCCAAATTCTGCCTAGGCCCTGCCAGAGATTTGCAAATTCACCATAAAAACAGCAAAATTCGTGTCGGGTTTGTCTAACAGAATTTGGGCAGACTTTTGCAAGAATATGATAAGGACCAGACTTTTGCAAGAACCTAACTTGACTTTGGGGTTGCTAGGGAAGAATTTTGTAACATAGCCTACATATATGGAGCAGTAAAAGAGGAGTTGCCAGCCAATTTTGAAACTTCGTTTTCTAAGCACAACAAAGTGTTCAATAACATACATCTTAAGAGACCTCTGGATTGTAGGATCGAGTGTATTATTGAGCTAGAGGAAGGTACCAAACCAATTATCACTACACCATATAGGCATCCCAAAAGACACAAGGATGAGATAGATAAGGCCATCAAGGAGTTATTGGAGATGGGATGCATAAGGCCTAGTACGAGTCCTTTTGCATATTCATTGGTGTAGCTGAGAAAGGATGGAACAATGAGAATGTGTATTAACTATAGTGCTCTTAATAAGAAAAAAATCAAGAACATGTATCCACCCACGAATAGATGAGTTGCATGCTACATGCTACTTTTGCAAGATTGATTTGGAATCCGGTTATCATCAAATTAGAGTTAGAGAGGAGGATGTGGAGAAGACAGCTTTTTGTTGTCACTTTGGGCATTATGAGTTCTTAATTATGTCTTTTGGCTTAACCAATGCACCAGCTACCTTTCAGTCTTGCATGAATAGGGTGTTTAGCAAACAACTACACGAATTTCTTCTCATTTTCTTTGATAATATATTGATAGTTGGCAAGACATGGAAAGAGCACATGTGGCACTTGAAAAAAATATTATGTGTTCTTGAGGAAGGGTTCTTATTTGCCAAAGAATCAATGAGTGAGTTTGGGTTGTCAAAACAACTCTAACTTGGTCACATAATCAGCTCTGAGGGTGTGTGTGTGTGATCTTGAAAAAATTAGAGCATTACATGATTGGCCTCCTACAAATCTTTCGCAACTTAAAGGTTTTTTCTGGTCTATGTGGAAATTATAAAAGGTTTGTGAAAGGATTCTCACATAATGCTGCCCCACTCACTGATTTAACCAAAAAGGAGCTTTTGTTTGGTCTATGACAACATAGCAATGTTTTGATCAGTTCAAACAAATCATTAGTTCATGCCCTATTTTGGTCATTCCTAACTTTTCCAAGCCTTTTGAACTTGAGTGTGATGCTTCATGAGAAGGGATAGGTGGAGAGTTAATGTAGGATAAGCATTCTATAGTTTTTGAACCCAGAAAATTGAGAAGTGTAAAAAGAAGTTATTCGATATGACAAGGAGATGTTGGCCATCATGCATGCATTGGCCAAGTTTAGACCTTATTGTCAGAACCCCGATGGTTCTATGTAGTGTCCCCGCTTATCCTCCTTATATAATTCCCTGCAAAACCGATGTTAGTACAAATATTATTCAATATTTATAAGACACTTACTCTATTCTAAGTTAGTAAGGGGAATTTGACCCTAGGAACTGCACCTATGTCAGGGTTCACAGAATTCTCGATTCTCGGCTTGAGGGATATAAGATCCACTCTAAGCAATCCGGCTATCGGCCATCTTTCCATAGAGCACTACTTCTAGGTTTCTCTTGGAAATGGACACCGTTATCCAAGCCTACGCATATGCATATGACTGGCTATTAGTATATATACTGCCTACATGAGATTACAATAATCTCGAGACTAGGGAAACTATAATAATTTCCTCTAGTCCCCTCCAAATAAAGGAATCCCATCTCTAATGAATATAAGATTCATCCTCTATGGTATCCGATATCATCATTTTAGGAATCCCATCTCTAATGAACGTACAATTCATTCTATATGGTATCCAATATTGTTTTAAGAATCCCATCTCTAATGAACATACAATTCACCCTCTATGGTATCCAATTTTAGGAATCTCGTAGCTAATGAACATCTAATTCATTCTCTATGGTGTCCAATATTAGGAATCCCATCTCTAACGAACATCTAATTCATTCTCTATGGTATCCAATATTATTTTAGGAATCCCATCTCTAATGAATATATAATTCATTCTAAATGGTATCCATTATTATTTTAGGAATCCCATCACTAATGAATATATAATTCATTCTATATGGTATCCCATATTATTTTGGGCACATATAAATGTACAACGTTAGTAAAAACCAACTTTAAGTTTATAAAAATCCACAATTATACAAGAATACTTTAGTTAAGATTTCATATAACCGATGTAGAAATATCTTCATTATATATAATATATATGTATAAAATCAATTATACAAATGATAAAATATATTTATGCATATAACTGTGAAATGAGTATATATATATATATATATATATATATATATTTAAGAAGTAACTTGTAATATTTACCAAAATGTCTTTGTTGTTTTCACTGCTCTGTCTGCTTATTTCTTCCTGTCCTTTTTGTTTTTGGAATGCTGCATATATATATTTTGTGGGAGGGGGAGTCACATCTCCTCCACACAAGTCGCCCCCCTTAGGGGGTGCGACTGGTCGAAGCCCTAAAGCTGCGACTCAGTCGCACCACCTAAGGTGCAACTAATCCCAGCAGCCAACCGTTTACAACAGCCGCCCTTTAATTTAATAAATAATATATATTATAGTATATATTATAATATATAATATATATTATAATATATATTACAGTATATATTATTAGTAAATGAATATTGTTATTATACTACTAACTAATAATATTTAATTTAATTAGATGACAATATTGTTTTTAATTGTTATTATTATTAAATATATTAATAAGAAATATGTTGTTATTAATATATTAATAATACTGTTTTTTTTCTCTATATTCTGGCAACGAAAAAAATATTTGGCTCTTCTTTGCCGCACGAAATCTTGCATATGCACGATCGACTCTCTGGATTCTCAACTCCGATTCTTTGCTAGAACCAAATATCCAGTTGCAGCTGGAAATCCTCATGGCCTCGAGCAGATTCAAGGAGTTAAGTCAAAACAGCATTCTTCCCCTGGGGTTTTCCCTAGGGCACCACCACGGGAGATGCTCGACACAACTCATGAGAATCAATGGATTCCGGCACACAGGCAAAATGCTAGAAGGGCAAAGCGTCTTGGCAATAAACCTCATTCACAATTTAGCATTCCACAGAAGCCTTCATTTTCACTTCCCCTCAACAATTGCTTCGAGCATCTCCGGTCATCAAAGGTCCCTCCCTACTCTCCTTCTCATAAGCGTAACCCAGGTAGACTTCTGGTGGATCGGGTATCAAACAGCAACCCTAAATCTTCTATTAGATCTGGAGCATAGGTGTAATCTCCTCCTCACCGGCGCAGAGATGGAAATCCACTAAACAAACATTTGCTGAAAGAGACTCCTCGCCACTCCTTTCAATCAAACTCCAACACCCTAGAGCAGGATCACCCACATATTGGCAGGCCGAAAACAAAGGTCAACTTTGATACCAAATACATTAAAGGTATGGAAAATTACTGTAAAATGCATGGTATCTTTGCAAAATGGCTAGGATATGGCTATCCTATCACTGTTGTAGCAAATTGGTTAGCTAGGCAATTTTTGAGTAAGGTAAGGATATCTCTCCTGAATAATGATTTTTTGTTTATTGATTGCAAATATACTACTTTAAAACGACACTATTGAATGGATCATGTCTGAATTTTCAAAGTTTTGGTTTTTTGTTCATGGATTGGAGCCCTAATTTCAATCCCTTAGCGGTAAAAAATTTAGAAATAATTAGATGGGTTAAACTCCCAAATTTACCTATAGAGTATATCCACAGTCACATTATTTAGGAAATCGCGGATAACATAGGAATTTTTGTTGACCTAGACAAAAATTTCATCAATAGCTCGAACATTATGGTTGCAATCAAATTAGACAGCTCGATTCAGAGTTTAGATCCTATTGAAGTTGTTTCCCCTGAGGGCAGCTTTTGCATATTCCCGGAATTCTGTAATCCCCCAGATAATCTGGAAGAGTTAATAGTTTATGAATCCGAAACTGAAGCAGTATCAAAAACACCAGAACCTCACAGTAAATTAGGGAAGCCATCCTCCCACCTGTACTCCAGCAGTAATCTAGGAAAAGTGGTTTACCCTGTAGAGGAAAATATAACATTAAATTTCTTAACCATATAGGAGGTTTTATGCTAGAAATTAAAGACTCTACCAAATCAGCAAAGGATGCCAATTTAATACAAACCTCGGGAGACCTAGAAATATTCAATGAGGAAGAAGACATTAATATTCAGACATTCAAGGAGAAAGTTGTGAGCATGGTAACAACTCCAAAGTAACTGGGAATGTCAATGCTCCTCAGATAGATCATATCAAGGAGGCAGAGGTTTTGGTAGAGATGAAAGGAGCATCCGAAGAAGAGGAAAACAGACTTACACAAACCCTTGTAGTCGAAATGACATGCAAAGATTACCTGAAGGAACAAGATAACATATTACCTGCAGGGCAAGGGAACAGGGATGGAAATAACAGAGGAAATTCAAAAGACATTGTCGGGAAATGAGGGAATGAAGGGCCTTGAACAAAAGGAAGTAGATGAGGAAAATTAGGTCACTAAAGAAGATT
Source organism: Thuja plicata (assembly GCA_018584345.1). Taxonomy (NCBI): domain Eukaryota; kingdom Viridiplantae; phylum Streptophyta; class Pinopsida; order Cupressales; family Cupressaceae; genus Thuja; species Thuja plicata. The sequence continues at coordinate 198,487 of MU225663.1, read as the reverse complement.
CAGATATTGCACTAAGTATCAAAAGCCCAAAAAATATTCTTGTAAACCAAACAAATCTTGAAGATGGTAATAACAAAAACCCGGAATCACAAGGATTAACTGATGCCCCTACATCCCAAGTTGAAAAGGAAGTAGCAATCATCACTAATTATATAGGACGAACTCATTGAAGTATTCATAGGGGAAGTCATTGATGAGGATGAATTAAAATTTCAAAAAAACGACTAATAAATAGTCTAAAAGAAATGCAATTGATGGAAGAAGAGAAAGAAATTGATGATACTACCAACCTAATGGTGAATATAGGGAATATGGAAGCACAAAATCCCGAACTTTATGGCATTGCCCTCACCAAAGATAGCAAAACATCTCCGGACTGTGACAGGAAACTAAGAAAGAGGGGCAGAAAATCAAATGGAGAACTCAAGGAAAGAGATGGAGAAGCTGCTGGCCAAGTCAAGATTACTACTCTATTTAATGCAGGGAAGGGGAAGTTCCTTCCCAAGGAGTCATGAATGTCCTTTCTTGGAATGTTAGGGGCTTAAATGCCCCTAACAAGCAGCGAATTGTAAAATGCTGCATTAACAGTACCAAAGCTGGCATTATTTTGCTTCAGGAAACCAAGATGAGTGGGGATGAGGCACTAACGTTTAAAAAGAAATTAGGGTTTAGAAACCTAGAAGAGGTCCCAACTTCAGGAGCCTCTGGTGGACTGGCCATCATTTGGGATCCTAGATCCATCTCCCTTAACATCCTAGAAAAGCATCAAAATTGGATGTCAGGTCAGGTTAGAAATTTTAGGAATAACCTTGTTTTTAATATTATAAATGTTTATGGACCTATACAATCTAAGGATAAAACCTCGGTATGGAAGGAAATCGAAACACACCTTGCTGAAATCTCAAACCTAGTTTGCATCATAGGAGGAGACTTTAACACCATTACAAAACTTTCGGAAAAAAGAGGAGGAATTAGTAAATTGCCTCAGGCAGCAAATGATTTCATAGATTGGATAACCAGAAATGCTTTACTGGAAATACACACTAAAGATAACTCCTTTACTTGGAACAATAGAAGGAAAGATTTCTGCCACATAGCAGAAAAACTTGATGATTTTTTATTTATGGCAGTTTCGCAGAGGTTAACACAATTCTTAGTGCAGAAATACTCCCAATCTCGGGGTCGGATCATTATCCAGTACAATTAAACATTTTAGTAGAATCTAGGCCTAAAAATTGTCCTTTTAAATTTGAACAGATGTGGCTTAAAGATGACATCTTAAATCTAATTAAGCAATGGTGGGAAGAAGCACAAGTCGCAGGATCCAAAATGTTTATAGTTACCAGCAAGCTAAAGATTATCAAAGCGAAACTCTTAGAATGGAACTCAAAGAATTTCGGGGACATATTCAAACAAAAGTTGGATTTAGAAGAAAAATTGAATGAGGTAAACTCCCAGGTCATTAACTCGGGAATGAACGAGTCACTATATCTAGAGGAGAAAAGACTCTTAACAGAATATGAAGATACTCTGACCAAAGAAGAAATCTTTTGGCGACAAAAATCCAGGGAATCCTGGCTAGAAGCAGGGGGCAGAAATACCAAGTTTTTCCACAATAGTACTAAACAGAAAAGAGCCATTAATATAATTTCAAGTATAAAGAATGACAACGGGGATGACCTCCAGCACCCTAAGGAAATTGTGGAAGAAACAATAAGATATTTTGAAGGGATATTAAACTACACAGACAGTTCAAATCTAAAGGAACAAAAAAAGATGCTTGAATATATCCCCAAGGTATTGACAACTCAACATAATAAATTACTACTTGAAAAATTTACTATCAATGAGGTAAAGGAAGCATTAATGCAAATGAACCCGGATAAGTCTCTGGGTCCCGATGGATTTTCGGCTGGTTTCTATCAAAAGTGTTGGGATTTTATAGGTAAGGAGGTCATGGAAGCATTAGAAGGTGTCAGAAACTCAGGAAAAATCCTTAAAGAAGTTAACAATACCTTTCTAACCCTGATTTCAAAAACAAATAAACTAGATAACCTTAATGATTTCAGACCAATTGCACTCTGCAATACTTAGTACAAACTCCTAACTAAGACTTTGACCCTCAGACTTCAAAAATTACTTCCTCTCCTGATTAGTGAGGAACAAACCGGCTTCATACCCGGTAGATCAATCTATGATGGAGTAATCATTGCTCAAGAAGCTATACATTTGGTTCAAAAAAATAAGGCCCCCAATATGCTGATTAAATTAGATATAAAAAAGGCATATGATAAGGTTGACTGGAGGTTTCATTGCAAATGCTTAGAGGCTTTTGGTTTTGCTAAAAGTTGGATTAACCTTATATATGAATGCATATCTACCCCTATGATTTCTGTTATGATAAATGGAACTCCAGAAGGGTTCTTTGGGATCTCGAGAGGTATCAAGCAAGGGGATCCAATCTCGCCCTATCTATTTATCATAATGGCAGAAGCTTTGGGAAGGGCTATTGATGCCAGGAGAAATGAAGGATTACTTAAAGGCATAACAATTACTAGCAATTTAGAACCCACCACACATCAGCAATTTGCTGATGATACCATGCTATATGGGGCCAGTGAAGAAAATGAAGCCAAAATTCTTTAAAATACTCTAGACTCATATACTGCGGCCTCGGGACAAGAGATAAATGCAGATAAGTCTGAAGTATTCTTCTTTAACACAAATGATAATTTAGAAAAAAAAATCTGTAAAATATTGAACTTTAAAGTTGGGAAGCTACCTTGTAAATATCTTGGATTACCTTTAGATAAGGGAACTAGGACAGCGGATCTGTGGAACCTCACAATAGAAAAAATAAAAAGTAAAATGAACTCATGAAAAGGCAAATGGCTCTCTTCTGCTGGAAGAGCTACAATGGTTAAATCAGTCCTAGCCTCCATGCCAATTTATCAACTAGCTTGTATTAATCTACCTACCAACAAAAAAGCAGAATTAAACAAACTCTTTAGAGACTTCTTTTGGCAAGGCACCTGTGAGGAAAAGAAATTCGCCCTCATTGCTTGGGACAAAGTATGTTGTTCAAAAAATGAAGGGGGTGCAGGTATTAAAAACATCAGAGACCAAGGTAAAGCATTAGGGGCAAAACTAGTTTGGAGATAATATAGAAACCCCCAGGCAAAATGGGCTAAAATCCTGATATCAAAATACTTATCGGAAAATAATCCAATAAATATATTTAGGGAGAAGAACCCTCCTAGAGGATCTCGCATATGGAACTTTATGTTAGAAAGCCGCAACATTATTTCAGGTAAGCTAACTTGGAATTTAGGAATGGGGGAAGAAGCACTATTTTGGTCTAATTCATGGGGGGCTATGAACCATTAGAAAAAAACTTCAATTGTACCTCAATAAAATCTATTTTAGAAACCTCGCAATGAATATTAGTTAAAGATTACATAAAGAAATCTTCTAATGGCATAGGGTGGGAATGGAGGAACTTCGCAAAATTAAATTTACCAGAAGGAGAAAAAAAACTACTTGTAGAAGCGCTGGAAAAGAGACATTTGGTTATCAATAATAATAAAGACACACTAGTATGGGATGGGGCAAAGAATGGAGAATATAACACAAGAGGTGGATATAATGAAATTAGGAACAAATACATGAGACCTAAGACAAATATTCCAATAAATTTGTGTTGGAATAAAGCCTGTTTACCTAAGGCTGGATTCTGCACATGGGTTGCACTTCATAAAAAGCTACTTACAGCAAATAGATTTAAAAGAATGAGTTTTGAGGAACCCAGCTAGTGCCCTCTCTGCCAAAAAAATGAAGATATCAATCATATATTACTAACTTGTCAATACTCGAATCAATGTTGGACATGGTTAACCAATAAACTAGGATGGTCTGCGGTATTTCCCAACGCTATCCTTGGAATGCTCCAAGCATGGCCTGAAATCAAGGATAGTATTTATGCCAATCTATGGATTACCGCTCCATCAATCCTAATATGGGAATTATGGAAAGAAAGAAACAGGAGAGTATTCATAAATGAAAAAATGGAAACAAGGCAACTAATAAACAAGATAGAAGCAAGTATCATTGAATTTACTAATAATAGGATAAAAGGACAGCAAAAGAAAGAGCTGAAAATGTCTTACTAGGATGAAAAAATGAGGAATAGTTGGAATGGACTTATTCTTCCACCTTTCATCAAACCTGGAGACAAGACATCTTAATCTAGCAAAGAAGAATGTGTGTGGAAACCACCGAAGCATGGTTGGTTCAAATTAAATTTTGATGGGGCATCAAGGGGCAATCCAGGGACAGCTAGAATTGGATGTTGTGTCCACAATAGCGAAGGAAGAGAAATCGCAGTATTGGCTTCCCCCATTGGAAATAAACCAATCATTGGGCTGAAATTCTTGCACTGAACAAAGGCCTAAAAATATGTAAAGATCTAGGAATTAGAAAACTCAAAATAGAAGGGGACTCGGCTATAGTAGTTAATGCTCTTAGGACAGGATCAACACCTAACTGGCGATTGAATGCACTCCTATCTGAAGCAACTACTTTTCCAAGATAACGATTAATCATATCTATAGGGAAGGAAACAAGAGAGCGGACAAATTGGCAAATTTGGGAGCAGATGGTATATTCTTACCCCCTGAATCTCCCAATTAAAAAGTCTGGAAACCAGGATTTTGATATCTAGAAATATTAGATAATAAATATGCTAGAACTCTTATATAGGCAATTTTTCTATTAGTATCTAATATTATAAACTATAGAACAACTAAGTACCCTACCCCTGTCACCGGGCACAGACTTAAGAATGTCCTTCTTTCCTCTCAATTCCTCTCAGTGAGAGTTGTATTTCGAGTCTTGGGAAGAGAATGTATCAATAATTCAGATAGGCATAGGGTGAACTCGGATATTCCAGCCCTCTTTATAGCAATGGCCCTACAAGTTGATTCGGACAAACAGAGCATTGGAGCCCTCTATAGAAGACTATTTAAAGGAGCTTACCTAGGTAATCTAGATAAAGTCTTGGCCAAAATCACAAGTGAATTAACAATTACGAGGGCAAGCTGTCACGATCTTCTAGTGATTAATGGGCGACCATTTCCTACCTTTCCTATATTAAATGTAGTTGATACTGAATTTTTAGAAAGTTGGCTACCAATAGTCAAAAGGAATCTGGATTTCCTTCTCCATTTTGTACATGTAAGGTCCCCTCCGAGTTTGAACTGCATTGATCAATACATCCTGGAAGATCAAGTAGGGGCCTGGAAAGATGAATCCAACATCAGCTCCAGCATTTCCCATGTCTCTCCGAGACGACATGTTCTGGGGTATCTGGAATCGAACTCCTTCATTCGATAAACCTAAATGTTTATCGAATACTTCTTGTCAGTTTGATATAGTCTTAGGCTTTCTATCAAGCTGAATCTTCAAGCCTCTATTTTAGTAAGCATGTATCTATTAATTTAAGACTATCAATAGTTAATTAACACTACAATAGCTAAAATCCTTTTCCTCATCTTAGAAGGGTAAAGTGTTTTAAACTGGAATATGGAAAAAGAAATGATAAGAAAGAGGAACTATTTCTTAAGAATTTTAAAAAGCGACAAGCAGCTTTGACTAAAAGAAATGATAAGAAAGAGGAACTATTTCTTAAGAATTCTAAAAAGCGACAAGCAGCTTTGACTAATACAAGGATTGAAGGTTACAAGAATCAGAATTAATTTGGTTAAATAGATCACATATCTAAAAGAATAATCAGGAGTTCTATAAGAAGAATTTGCATAAATTTATCTCAATAGAGCAGCTCGTCATCTTGATACTTCCCAGGTTAGACTCATGAGAAGAAGATGACATAGTCTTGTTAACAAAAATCTCACTGGTGCTTTGAAATTCAGATTAGTTAAGCTTATTACGTTGAAATGAATCAGAAAGCTTAAACCAAGATTAAAGTTGAGTAAACTGTTTCATTAATTGCTCAAAAGAATTTAAACTATTGAGCTTCCAGGAAGATAGTACTTATGGAAAAATCTGTATGCATGAGAAGAAAATTCCTTTCCTTTTTCTCCAGCTATTGGCATGATTTGGATCTTCTCTTGTCTTCCTGATATATATTGTATGTCTATATGTACCCATGTATAACTTTTATATACAGGTACATGTAGGGGTAGTCCTGATAGGTATCTTTTCTTTGGCGTTCTACAAGCTTCCATAGAATTAGAGAAGAGGCTGCTAATTTCACTTCCAAATTCTTAATTTAGTCTATTTAAGTTGGAGTATTGCTTAATTGCTTTATTGTATGGTACTAACCTTTGGATATAAGAAAAGTGTGATAAAGTGTGTAGGGACAAGGTACCTCAGCTATCAGAGAATCAACTAAAAGTCTTATGGGAAAGATGGATAGCTCTAAACCGTTTTATTCGAATTAGCACAAAATGTAAATGAAGGAATGCCTTCATAAAAAGTTGTAATGATTCAAGATTTAATCTCTTGCAAATTAATTCAAGATTGTAACTAGGGGTAAGCCCCTAGAAAAGATGTAAAAGAAGGAATGCCTTCTTCTGGATTTGTATGAACAGGACGAAAGTCCCAGGCAAGACTAGAGGTTTTCTTCTCCGTTCTTTCCTACCAGTGCTTGCATTGAACAGAGATTTATGTATCTTTATAATTATTAATAAAATACTTGGCTTCGGCCTTTTACCGATCAAATATATATATATATATATATATATATATATATATATTAATAATACTCAATTTCTCCAATACCATAATGATAATATTTAAAATATTTATTATAATATATATATTATATATGTTATAATATATATTATTATAATATCTTGTTTTAATATAATGATATTCAATTATTATTGATTAAATATATTAATAATAATAATCCTTTAAATTCATAATGGCCAATCTTTCAATTATATTTAATTAATGTAATAGATACAATAATTTGGGAAGATACACTTTAAGGGTAAAGAATTAGCATACACCTATTAATCGAGGGATATCACATTCTATCATTGTTTCAATTGTCTCTAAATGATATTGTCCTTGCAATTTTATAACTTTTTTGTGTTTTTTCCAGAGTTTGTGTTTCTTTGGATTTTTTGACAAAATCGAAATAACGAAATAAAAATGCTTGGAATTTCAAAAGTTAAGCAAACCATGCACCAAACCTCCTATATCCTTTATTCATCAATGAAAAATATTTACAATTACAAATATCATCCATATGAAATTTATTTGAAATTTATTAAGAGGAACCTGTAGCTGATTGCAAGCATTAATCAACAGCCCAACTTTGAATCGCAGCTCTCTGTATTGGACAGCTACCAGGTGCCAAACATACAAACATAAATTGGAGGCTCCCTTAAATCAAAACGTGCCTCTCCAGTACCAAACACTGCCCCTTAATTAAATCGTTACCTCCAATAGTTTGTTGCTGCCTGCTAATGACCTGCGGCATCCTATATCATCAAACGCTAGCCCTCAATTAGGCTGCCATCTGCAATTTGGAAATGCACTCTGACCTTTGTAATGATTCAAAGATTCAATGGGGCTACTAACAAAAAAATCTCTGCACCTTTTAAACCTTCTTGGCTACTGATTGGAACCAACACACCTACACAATTCATTGGAATGTTGCACCAACTCAAAGTGCTATAACAGTGAAGAATTTGCAATTCCTCAAGCTGATATTCTGAAACCCTAGTCTCAATTTCTTCTCTACACAAACACGATTATCAAATGCACAAGTCATCAATGAATCGATTTTCTCATTTGAAGGCATTTATAATTCTCCATAGCAAATTGACCTAGAGACTTCAAGCTCACACTCCACATAACTTATAACATGACTTTGCTTTTGAATATATTTGTTTTTGTTGTTTGAAATATAATATTCAATTATATTTCCCTCCAAGACTTAGGCACCATAATACACTTTATTAAATAAACATTTAATGAACTTGGCACTTAATAATAAGCTCACTTAATTATTAATTAAGTATAACTTAATTAATAATCATTAATTAAACCAATAAATTATTAATGCCTTTGAATGAATAACTCGCAATCCAGATACTCACTGCCTGAGTCTGGTGTTGTGTTTTGCCAAAAATAGCAACTGGCTAAACATTGACTTACTATAAATAGTAATTCTCAGAATGAAAGCTCTGTCACTGTCGCCACAACTCCATACTGCCACCAAACTGTTCAGGTGCCCTATTAAAGATAGAAACCCTAACTTTCCCAAAATAGACATTTACTATAAATAGTAAGTGTGCCAATCTGACTCAAACGAAGAGCAATCCTGAACATCCCTGACCTCTAGAGTAGGAATTGTCCTCTAGCTCTACTAACTGAGACCCTTTATCCATCTAACTTAGCCTACGAGGGTCACTAATAGGCTAATTCAAACCACCACCCATAGTGAGCTAAAAAGGGGACATTACAGTTCGACCTCCCTGAAATTGCTTGTCCCCAAGCAATCTCAGAAACAAGTAACATACCAGTCCACCCGGATCCCAAGAGTAGAACCGTGTACTGTCCCTGTGATCACCAAATAGCTCTTGTAACATCATCACCAGTACAACTGACAGAATCTGCCAAACTAAAACGAATCAAACTATAGATGTCGCAGGAATGAATATCTCATAGGGAAGCAACTCGGAAGACTGACAAAGCTTGCTTCCCGATCTCGGCACCATGTACACACCCCAAAACTCCTCTTCGATCCCTATCTGAAACCCTAATGCACTGGAAGGATCCCAAACTCCGGATAGAAGCCTGTCAAAAAGGACATCCTCGGACTTCTGCTGCTCAACTCTGACCTCAACTTCACCCTGCCAAAAGTGGTGAAGCCAATCAATGGGACTCGCCCAAACTGCACTGCTAACCCTAACATCGTTCGGGTCCCAAAGCAACATCCATCTGCTAGGCTCTCATGGATGTCCTGACTCTACAAGTGATCCACCTTACAGCTACTAATCCCATCTACTGCAGATGGCAAATACTCATCCCACAAAGGATGGTACAACCTCGAAGCCAATCCACACCGATGCATCATCGAACTCTCTGTGTGTGGATCAGAAAGGTAGTGATGAGGACTCCCTATGAAATCATGATAAAAAGCTCCCACCTTGGTCAAGCGTTGATTGTCATAGTTCTGAATATAACCTCTGTCATCTGGCTCATCATCAACAACACTTGCAGTGGATGTAACCACAGAAGAACATGATGCAACATGTAGTTCTCCACTGCTCTCAACAGATGCACTCGTCCCAGTTGTATCAACTACATCTGAAACTGGGATAAATGTGGCCACATCCTCTACCTGCTCACAACCATAATCCGTGGACATAGGAACATTACCAACTGTTGCTATAGAAAACTGAACTATGTCTGCAGATGGTGAAAACTATGCCAAGCCCAACTCAGGTGAGTGATCAGCATCAACCTCAAAAAGCGGATTGTCATATGACAATGTTGTATCCATCTCAAACAAAGGATTTTTCACAAAGTGAACCTCGCCACTGTGTTGATCTGTACAGTAATATGACGTTGTATCTACATTACTCACCTCGTAATCAACAACAACATGTGTTCTACCATCAATCCACACATCAACATCCAAGGGCATTTTACTAGGTACCTCAACAGATGGCTCATTTGGTAAGGTAGAAGCTACTGATACGACAGTATCTTCACACACTTCTTCCAAGGTAGTTGCATATCCATCCAAAACCTGATCCTGGGACCTATTACCTGACACCATTTGCCTACCACTACGTGAACCAACTCTTCTTGCAAACAAGTCACGATTTCTCCTATGATATTGCTTATTTGCTGAACCATACATACCGCATAACTTTGGATGAAAGTCCATAAAATGGTAGAAATATAAATCTTTCTTAACATTTTGAGGAAGAGTGTTATATTCCTCAAATATGCTCAGCACTATATTCCTTCTAACACTCATTTCATCCTGTCGTGTAACCTTCATTTGATTTCCCTTTTTAATTAATCTCATTATTTCTATGACTGAAACAACTCCAAGAGTGTTGAACACTCTCATGTCATCTGTAGCACCAATATAAAAAATTTCCCAAACCCCAACAAGATGGCAGGAAACCACTTTGATACCACTGTCAGAACCCCGATGATTCTATCACTGTTTCAACTGTCTCTGAATGATATTGTTCTTGCAATTTTATAATTTTTTTGTGTTTTTTCTAGAGTTTGTCTTGTTTTTTTGGATTTTCTTGACAATGTCAAAATAACAAAATAATAATGAATGGAATTTCAACAGCTAAGCAAACCATGCACCAAACCTCCTCTATCATTTCTTCATCAATGAAAAATATTTACAATTACAAATATCATGCATGTGAAATTTATTAAGAGGAACCTATAGCTGATCGCATGCATTAATAAACAGCCCAAGTCTGAATCATAGCTCTCTATATTGGACAGCTACCTAGCACCAAATATACAAACATAAAATTGGAGGGTCCCATAAGTCAAAATGTACCTCTCACGTACTGAACTCTGCCCCTTAATTTAAATCGCTGCCTCCAATCGATTGTTGCTGCCAGCTTATGACCCACGGCCTCCTATATCATCAAACGCTGACCCTCAATTAGACTGCAATCTGCAATTTGGAAACGCCCTCTAACCTTTGTAACGACTCTGAGATTCAATGGGACTGCTAATAATAAATCTCTGCACCTTTAAAACCTTCTTGGCCACTGATTGTAACCAACGCACCTGCACAATTCATTGGAATGTTGCACCAACTCAAAGTGCTATAACAGTGAAGAATTCACAATTCCTCAAGCTGATATTTTGAAACCCTTGTCTCGATTTCTTCTCCACACAAACAAGATTATTAAATGCACAAGTCATGAATGAATCAATTTTCTCATTTGAAGGCATTTATAATTATCCATAGCAAATCGACCTGGAGGCTTCAAGCTCACAGTCCACATAACTTAAAAACATGACTTTGCTTTTGAATATATTTGTTTTTGTTGTTTGAAATATAATATTCACTCCAAGACTTAGGCGCCATAATACACTTTATTAAATAAGAATTTAATGAACTTGGCACTTAATAATAAGCTCACTTAATTATTAATTAAGTATAACTTAATTAATAATCATTAATTAAACCAATAGCTTATTAATACCTCTGAATGAATAATTCGCAATCCAGATACTCGCTGCCTGAGTCTGGCGCCTAACTATTCTGCCAAAAATAACAACTGGCTAAACATTGACTTACTATAAATAGTAAGTCTCAAAATGAAAGCTCTGTCACTGTCGCCACAACTCCATACTGCCACCAAACTATTTAGGTGCTCGGCTAAAGATAGAAACCCTAACTTTCCCAAAATAGACACTTAATACAAATAGTAAACGCGCCAATCTAACTCAAATGAAGAGCAATCTTGAACATCCCTGACCTCTGGAGTAGGAATTGAGACCCTCTATCCATCTGACTTAGCCTACAAGGGTCACTGATAGGCTAATCCAAACCACCAACCATGGTGAGCTAAAAAGGGGACAACACACTTATCTTGTGGGAGGCAAGTTCACTATCAAACTGATCACAACAACCTCAAGTATTTCCTTAATCGGCAAGACTTCAATGATAGGCAACAGAAATGAGTAGGCAAACTTCAGGCTTATGATTTTAACATTGTTTATGTCAAGGTGAAAAAGGAACATGGTGGCTGATGCACTTTTTAGAAGACCACATTTATGCCCTATTGTTGTGATTACAACAAATTGGAAAAAACAAGTTATAGAAAAACATGCAAAGATACTTGGGCTTCTAGCATTCTAGAGAGTACTACACAAGAAGACAAGTATACAGTTCATAATGAGCTCATCATTTATAATGGTAGAATAATTTTAGTAACCACTTCCCGATTTAAGATGACAATTATAAGGTCTTTTATGATACTCCTATAATTGGTCACATGTTTTTTCAAGACCTATAGTCAAATTCAAGAAAGGTTTGCATGGAAGGGACTTCAAAATGAAGACCTTAAATATATTTAGGAGTGTCCCACATGTCAACAAAACAAATCTAAGCTTACGTATTTTCCTGGTCTAATGCAGCCCCTGCCTATTCCCAATCAAAAATGGGAAAGTATTTCAATGGACTTTATCATTAGGTGCCCAGGGTGCAAGGGAAGCACCCTACTCAAACCCCTAGCAAGCCACGCCGAGACCTAGACCAAGACCTGAGGGTCCCAAGGGAAGAACCTGACTTCCTAGGTCTTGATCTTCAACAAAGTTTTAGAATGACTGTTATTTGAAACTAAACCTTTTTCGTTTTCTTTCTTATTTTTATCTGTCCATAGAGGAGTGATAACAATAGGCTGAAGGGAAATTCATAAAGTATTTTAAAACTATAAAAAAATCAAGGAACAGTTACTGCTTTTGTGGGAAAGTTATAAAAGAAAGTTTTGATTGTGAAAAGGGACCATCTCTTTTCTCTGAGAATAGATTAGCTTTCTACACAAGAAAGTTTTGATTGTGAAAAGGGACCATCTCTTTTCTCTGAGAATAGATTAGCTTTCTACACAAGAATTGTAATGTCCCTTCCTCGGACTGATTAGCAGAGGGCAGATGGTTCACCTATTATCCAAGTTCCAGTAGGTCAATAGTATGGATAGGGGACTCAGTCATAAGTGTATGGAGCTTTGCAAGGCTTTGTGAGACGTTTTGAGCAGTTTGTGACAGTTTCCTTGATTTTAGGAGGGATACCTGCTTTTTAGGGATTGAATGTGAGTTGACCGGAATGCATCAGAGGACCTCCAGGATCTTTTTAGAGACTTTCATTGCAGTTCCTACTTTTTAGGGAGGATCCCTATTTTTTAGGAGGAACTGTTAGTTGACCTGCAAGACTCAAGCATCATCCATAATCAGCTGGCTTCAGTCAGATTCCATTTTTTAGTCCAGTTAAGCAATTTATGAATAAAATATTTAAAAATTTCCTAAATTGGAATTAAATCAATTAATAATAAAGTGAGTTATTATAATCACTTTATATTATAGAAAGTTATAACAAGACCTTGGCCCATTTCCCTAGGAGTGATGGTTGTAAGTTGTTTTAAAAAAGGGGGGCCAATATTAATAATGAATAATTATGCCTTCAAAGTTCAAACCAAGGGGAGAGGCATGTGTTTTATTAAAAAGTCATTAAAAAAATAAAATAGGAAACCCTAAAGCAATTCGAACTAGATGGAGGGAAGAAGGAAAAGATAAAAAGAGAAATTGGGGTTTCATTTGGAATCTATCAGGTTATTTTCTCATCATCTATTGCTTGTTTTGACTTTGCAGAGAGTTTGGACAGATTACAGACTACCAAGAACGACAACTCTTGGCAATTGTGAAAGCTGGACAAAATCCCAGGCTTCCAAGTTTCAGCTTTTGACACATTTTAGTGTAATTTTCAAAGAGATCAGTTTCTTGAGAAGAATTTCAGGATCAGATTTATGGAAGTAATTTTCAGTGTTCAGAGATCAGATCAGGGGCATTGAAGGAAGTTTTTGTGCTTTGCAATCAATAATGTGTGAGTCGTACAGCTCCAGGAAGGTGTTGATTCCATTGTGGGAGAAGAAATTTAGCAGCAGCAAACTGTTTGGGGCAGATTCAAACCATAAATTGCAGATCAGAGTGTTTACCAGCAGTTTATATAATTTCTTGTGCCACTAGACTCAGTCGTACTTCTCTAGGCTGCAGTTATCTCACTCCAGGGTTGACGTCTAGGCCTGGAAATCATATTTGGAGCAGATCGGGCTTAAAGACTCGATCAGAACACTCCAAAAACCAATCAACATTTCCAGATTAGGAGTGGGGACTTCATCTGTAGTCATTTTCCTTGCTGATTAAGTCTGCAACAGCCATACAGACCTGGTACAGTTTAGATGTTGTCAAGCTGATTGAAATAAAATTCAGATTTGTTTCATTTTAGTGTGCAATTTATTTGAAGCTTGTTAATTTCAGTCTTTCAGCTATTTCTTGCATTTTGTATTCCAATTAGCACAAAATCATAAAAAAATTAGAAAACAAAAAAAATTATATTGCAAAAAGACAAAAAAAAACTAGACTTCATGCACCATACGCTGGCCAAAGACAATATTTCAAACAAACTTCAGTTAATTGCCATAGAAATCAAGCTGGAGATCTTTCAGTGGTATCAGAGCATAATCTTGCCAACCTGAGTGTTTTGAGTTCACTTCTATGCATCCGGGTAGATCTGAGATATACAAGTATTACGTCCACAGGAGAGGTCAGGCACAAATAGATCACAATACAGAAGATCCAACAGATGTGGGTGATTTACATTATGGTAGTAGGAGTCCCTGGTAGAGGGCAAGGTAGAACCAACAGGAGGATCCTGGCCGAGAGTTGTTTAGGACTCTCGTGAACACACAGCCACAGATAGTATAAGTATTAGACAAGCAACAGGATACCCTTGATCAGTTAGAGTTGGGTCCACATAGAGATAAGCATGGCAGACGAGACAGAAGAAGTAGGTCTATTTAAGTTACAGGCAGTTGTTGGAGTAGCAGGGCTCCTTCCTCAAATGACAGTGCATATGGCTCTCCTAGATGGGATAGGACACGCACACGTACAGAAAATAGGCCTTTACAGCCACATTTCCCTCCTAGAGAGGACTAGGCACCACTAGACCCACTGGAGGGTGTTGAGTTTCAGGACACAATTATGGCAGCTATTGATAAGCGGCGAGCCCTTCCAAAGCATGTCAGAGATGCTTTCCTACTGCCCCAATATAGTGCAAAACGCAGGGACAACTTGAGGGCTAGGGGAGATAGACGGCCTAGACAGCAGCCGAATGGAGATCTTAAGTGAGTGACCAGCAAGCTTACATTATCTCCTTTTGATGGTAGCGGGAAGATTAGTGCACAGGTTTGGGTGCACAAACTTGATATATACCTATCACTTAAGCCTATGCCTGAGTAGGAGGCATTCAGCTTGTTGTGCTACACTTGGAGGGCATTGCATATGATTTGTGGCACCATGGTTTGGTCACCCTAAACCATGGACTTATACATTCTTACATAGAGTTCACAGAGAAACTTATTGTTAGATTTGATCGTAAGGATGTGGAGTTATATTACAAGGATCTAGCATTGATGAGACAAACTGGTCACGTTGAAACTTACATCAATGAGTTTCAGCGTATTTTTGTCATGATTCTAGAGATGCCTACCAGGCGTGTAGTGATGGTTTACATTGAGAAATTCCAAGAGAGATTACAACGTTTTGTTAGGGCTTTCAAGACAAAGACCCTAAAGGAGGCTATTCAGACCACACTTGAGCTTGATACTACACCACCACCCTCTTCTTATCAACAGGATAAGAAGTCTTTCAAGGGCTCCAAGCCTTTCCAGAAGGCTTCTACACAACGCAAGAGTGCGCCACCACCACCTCCCAAGATGGATCAGGAGACATGCAATGAGTTGAGGAGGAAGCTTTGCTTCTCATGTAAGGAGCCTTAGGAGCCGAGACAGACGCCTTGGGAAAGGCAAGGCACATCTCATTGAAGTCACCTCTGATGTGGATAATGAGCAATAACAGGAAACAGGTTCAAAGGGCAGCGGTGGTGAGGGTGAGCAAGAGGTTCAGCAGATAGAGCTTGGAGAGGATGATGCAGTGGCTACATCCCAGGGAGCTATCGCCACCCTTTCAGGATTCCCTAGGATCCATCCCTTTCACCTAAAGGGAGTGATTAAGGGAGAACGGGTGACCTGCCTTGTGGACAGTGGGGCTAAACAAAATTTTATAGGCGAGGGACTGGTTGCTAGATGAGGGTTGCAGGCAAAGGACTTTCCCGGATTTAGTGTGACAATAGCAGATGGATTCACCTTGCGGTGCACCAGGAGAGTTCCATAGTTGAGTATACAAATGGGTGATTACACATTGACAACATATTTATTATTTTTATGTTGTGGGACTTGGCGAGATTGGCCGAGTCTTGGGCATCCAGTGGTTACAGTCCCTTGGGAGATATGTACAAGATTTAGGAGGATGCAGCTAGAGTTCATTGCAGGTGGTAAGGTTGTCCTTAAGGTACTTTCTGATGGAGGTCCGATGGTGGTCTCAACTTGTAGGATGCAATCCTTATTCAAACATGGAGATGTTGCTTGGGTGGCACAATGTTTCATTTCATCTAAGTCACCTTCTTCACAAGACAAGCGAACATTTCATGTAGATGTACAGAAGATATTGGATAAGCACAGCCTTGTGTTTGGTGACACTCCTCCTAGGTTACCTCTTGATTGAGGTTTCAAGTATAAGATTGAGCTTGAGGGCACTAAGCCCGTGATTACCACTCCCCATCGTCATCCTAAGAAGTTCAAGGATGAGATAGAGAAGACCATCCGTGAGTTACTCGATATGGGGCATATTAGGCCTAGTTTTAGCCCCTCTGCTTCTTCTATGGTGTTAGTGAAGAAGGGTGGCACTATGCACATGTGCATTGACTATCTCACTGAATAAGAAAATAATAAAAGAATAGGTATCCTATTTTGTGCATAGATGAGTTGTTGGATGAGCTTCATGGTGCAGTATTTTGTTCGAAGATTGATCTTCGTTCAAGGTACCATAAAATTCGGGTTCGTGATGAGGACATACACAACACAGCTTTCAGATGTCACTCTGGGCATTATGAGATCTTAGTGATGCCATTAGGCCTCACTAATCCACCTGCGACCTTCCATTCATGCATGAATCACATATTCAATAAGCAGTTACATAAGTTTGTACTTGTGTTCTCTAATGATATATTGATATACAACAGGACTTGGGAGGAACACATGAGACATTTGGATGAGGTGCTTGGTATTATGGAGGCTCAGTCTCTGTTTGCCAAGATGTCCAGATGTGAATTTGGAATTACGGACATCTTATACTTGGGGCACGTGATTGGTCAGGATGGGGTCAAGGTTCACGAGGAGAAGATTCAAGAAATACGTGATTGGCCACCACCTAGGAACATTTCAGAGCTATGAGGTTTCCTAGGCTTATGAGCATACTACAGGAGGTTCATGAAGGGTTTATTCACAACTTACAGCACCCTTGACAGATCTCACACGGAAGGGCGCTTTCAAATGGACAGATGAGGCACAGATTGTATTTGATAGGCTTAAGTAGGTTATGACCAGTTGTCCAATTGTGGCTCTTCTAGACTTCTCTCAGCCCTTTGTGTTAGAGTGTGATGCATCCATAGAGGGTATTGGAGCAATTCTTACGCAGAATTGTCATCCTATTTCTTACGAGAGTAGGAAGCTAAGGGATAATGAGAGACTATTCCACCTATCACAAGGAGATGCTCGCCATCATGTATGTGTTGGCACAGTTTCATCAGTACTTGGTAGGTGGGAAGTTTGTGGTGAGGACCGACCACAATAGTCTGAAATACTTCTTGGAGCAGAAAGAAGTTAATGAGCGCCAGCAGAAATGGGTCAAT
This sequence comes from Thuja plicata, assembly GCA_018584345.1. Lineage (NCBI taxonomy): Eukaryota > Viridiplantae > Streptophyta > Pinopsida > Cupressales > Cupressaceae > Thuja > Thuja plicata. The sequence goes on along the minus strand of MU225663.1, from coordinate 180,936 downwards.
AGGATACAAGCATATGATTTTGATGTCGAGTATGTCAAAGGGAAAAAGAACGTGGTTGTCGATGCACTTTTGAGGAGGCCTACAATTGTTGCCATGTGTTCCTTGAGTGAGATTTCAATAGATTGGAAGTCTCAACTATTAGTTGAGTATACCAAGAATCAATTCACATGTGAGATTATGGATGGTTTGGTTCAGGTTGACAAATATACAATGAATGATTATGTTATATACTACAAGACTAGAATTTACTTGGTTCCTGGATCAAAACTTAAGGAGCATCTTTTACAAGCCATCCATGACACACCACTTGTTGGGCATCAGGGGTACTTCAAGACATACAAGCAGATTAGAGAGAGTTTTTCATAGATGGACTTCAAGGATGATGTCTTGTATCGTGTGCATGAGTGTGTGATTTGTCAGCAAAACAAGTCAGAGAACACTTTCCCAATGGGTCTTCTACAGCCATTAGCCATTCAGGATCTGCAGCCATTGCCCATTCAGGAGAAGAAGTGGGAAGTCGACTTCGCAGCATCTCAAGTGGCAGAGTTGTTCTTTTGAGAGGTGTTCAAACTCCATGGACTCCCTAGGACCATTGTTAGTGACTGGGATAGCAGATTTGTGAGTATATTTTGGTAGGAGCTATTTCAGTTAGCAGGTACAAAGTTGACCTCTAGCACCAGTTGCCACCCTCAAACGGATGGACAGACGAAGATAGTAAACAAATGGATCGAGGGTTATCAACGCAATTATGTTTCGGGCCAGCAGAGAGCATGGGAGCGTTGGTTGAATTGGGTGAATATTGCTATAATAATATGTAGCATCTGTCCATTGGCATGACTCCCTCTCAAGCTTTATATGGTCATGATGCACTATCTTTTGCAGACTTGGCGTTGGGTTACAGAAAAGCGCCTAGAGCTTGTGATTTGTTACAGGACTATCAAGATATCCTTAAGGCACTTAAGAATAATATTCAGCATGCTCAAAATCAGCAAAAGATGTATGCGGATCGACATCGGACAGAGAGCTCATTTGAGGTTGTAGACATGGTCTTCTTACACCTTCACCCCTACAGACAGAGTACATTTAAGAGGAATGGGGCAGAGAAACTCAAGCCGCGGTTTTATGGGCCATACAGAGTATTGAGGAGGATAGGCGAGGTGGCCTACGAGATTGGGTTACCTTCTGAGAGAAAGAGACATACTATATTTCATGTATCATGGTTGAAGAAGGCTTTGGGGCAGTATATTGTATCTTCACCCAAGTTACCTCTGCTTGATGAGGAGGGCAGATTGATTCTGATTTTGGCTGAGATTTTAAACATGAGGGAGAGGAGGTTGAGGAGCAGAGTAATCAAGGACTACTTGGTGTGCACGTGGGAAGGAGAGGCTATACTTCAACATCCAACTTTGCAGTTGCTTGTGGGCAAGCAACTCCGAGAAGGGAGGACTGTAATGTCCCTTAGACTAATCAACAAAGGGCAAATTGTTGACCTATTATCCAAGTTCCTGTAGGTCAACAATATGGATAGGGGACTTAGTCAGAGGTGCATGCAGCTTTGTAGGGGCTTTGTTAACTGTTTTAAGCAGTTTGGGACAATTTCCTTAATTTTAAGAGGGATCCCTATTTTTTAGGGATTGACTGGGAGTTTACCAGAACGCACCAGTGGACCTTCAGGATCAATGATCATTCTAGAGACTTTGGTTGTAGTTCCTACTTTTTAAGGAGGATTCCTATTTTTTAGAAGGAACTGTCAGTTGACCTGCATGACTCAAGCATCATCCATGATTAGGTGGCTTCAGTCAGATTCTAGTTCTGAGTCCAGTTGAGCAATTTATTTATAAATTGAGAAATATTTAAATATTTCCTAAGTTGGAATTAATAAATTAATAATAAAGTGATTTATTATTATCACTTTATATTATAATAAGTTATAATAAGACCTTGGCCCATTCCCCTAGGATTGATGGTTGTAATTTGTTTTCAAAAAGGGGGGCCAATATTAATAATGAATAAATATGCCTTACGTAATGTCCCCCTTCTCGAAGAGGATTTAATAATAAATAATAATAAAAAATTTATAAAAGAATAAATAATAATAAAATATAAAAGAGGACACTCTTGGTGAGTGTCGAAACTCAATCAAAGACATCCTTGATTGTTGAGAGTCGAGACTTGGTCAATGACGTTCATGGTGACTGTTAAAAAATGTATAATTGCTTGGGGACAAGCAATTTTGGGAAGGGCGGACTGTCACATCCCCTTGCTGAAAGGACCTAGTAATGATAAAAATTGATTATAAGATTAAAATATTAAAATTACTGATAATAATTATTATATTAAAGTATAAATTAATTAATTAATTAACTAAACAATACAACTATATATAAATAAATAATGATGTAAATATCATATAATATAATTATATACATGTTAAAATATAATATAATATAACTAATATTATAATGTAACTCTAAAATATAAAATAATATATATCACTAAAATATATCTTAATACACTAAATATACTATCATATATAACTGAGCGGATATATACTCTCGAACAAGTCATTAGCGACTAATAAGTCGTGACTCACAGGAATCCCAACTTTTGGAATAGGTCATCCTCCCTCCCGACACATTTAAAAGGAACAATAAGAACGGCAAAGGCAAGCACAAATGGTGAAGAAATGATCATGGCAGGGATACCAAACTATGGTAATGATGCTTGATTACAGAGATAAGCAACGCGTGGAAACAACGAGTTGAGATTACATTCGAAACCAGTGATGGGAAAAAATATAAATCCATTAAATGATTAGACCAGGACGCACATGGACAGGAGTCTACCTATGCTTGTTTGTCGCTGAAGACTATAGCCGTGTTGGTATATCTTCATCTAAATATTTCCATCAAACGGTTTATTAAAAATGGGGATTATAATGATATCATAATCGAGCAAATAGAACCGTCAACAATCATTATTCCACAACAATATTGCTTTCAGCAATTTGAGACCACTAAACGAATTGTAGAAGAATCTCAGCTATATGGGCAAAAAGAGATTTTATATGATTATGATTCTAACTGGTAGGATCAAATCGAGTAGCAGAATTGTACGTTATGGAGGTATGAAAGAAGCATAATACTCACCAGGGCAATTCTAGAGAAATGCATACACAAGTACACTGTCGGAAATCTGAAACAACATTTTAATAATATATATATATATATATATATATATCAGGAACAACAATGGAGGTCTTCAGATCGGCTTTAGCAACAGGCCATCAATGGAAATATAAGTGGATCATTACAACTTCACAAGACAAATTATCAGACCAGTGATCAATTAAAATTTCTTTCCAACCTTACGACAATAGACAATTCCCACTCGTATAATGATAAGGATTAGAAATTATGATTAGTGTATTACCCTTAGAGCAATATAACTTTTATCTTCGATCAATACACACTAGTCATGATAGTTCCTCCACACAAGTACTGAGACCTATACTATATTTACGAGATCAATGCTAATTTACATCAGTCATTACAGTGATAAACAAATCTCTAGTATATTCAGGTTTACCACTATTCATCAGACTCCTTGGCATTATTATGTGGAATCTAACGTTAGGAAACTTCCATTACATTGTAGCCATTACATAATCAATGTATTTGTACCCAGTATTGCATCTTCCCAATTGAGAATAGCCTTGTGGCATCAAAAACAGGTTGCATATATTCAATCAAAATATTTTTACAGATCCAATGGAGTAATCCACTATTGGATAGAAGAACAGAACACATCAGTATGGAAAAGACAATAAGCATTCAATCTGAAACAGCGAGATGATAAAGTCGATGAGTTTCACATATTGCAGAACAACTACACATTTAATCC
>MU225663.1:163257-176983 GCA_018584345.1 Thuja plicata | reverse complement strand
AAAGATGATTGCCCGAGTTGAAGATTATCATTATTACACAAGGGTTGACAACCATATAAGATTTGCACGTTACCCAAATATTGTATTCTGTCAGATAAGTGAAGAAGATAAATTGGAAAGAATTCCCCTGCAATGGAAATCTAAGTATAAAGTTGCCTAATCTTTAGACATTACAACTAAGGGACATTACAATGGTATCAGATGACAGAGCATGATCCTATCATCCAGAAGGGTAGGAGAAGATCTACAAAATCTTTCACTATGAAGGATTAATGTAGAAAACTCTTAAAGCAGAATTGAAAGAGAACTTGAGCAAAGATATAAGTCAAAAATGGAACAAAGATTAAGGCATTCATAGTGAGTGTCAAGAACCAAGGGCATTCTTAGTGAGTGCCAAGGACATTCTTGGTGAGTGTCAAAACTTGATTAGACATTCTTGGTGAGCATTGAGGCTTAATCAAGGACATTCTTGGTGAGTGTCAAAGCTTGATCAAGAGACATTCTTGGTGAGTGTCAAAATTTGATTTAGACGTTCTTGGTGACCGTCGAGGCTTGATCAAGGACATTCTTGGTGAGTGTCAGAGCTTGATCAAGAGACATTCTTGGTGAGTGTCAAAACTTAATTTAGACATTCTTGGTGAGCGTCGAGGCTTGATCAAGGACATTCTTGGTGAGTGTCAGAGCTTGATCAAGAGACATTCTTGGTGAGTGTCAAAACTTGATTTAGACGTTCTTGGTGAGTGTCAAAGCTTGATCAAGGACATTCTTGGTGAGTGTCAGAACTTGATCAAGAGACATTCTTGGTGAGTATCAAAACTTGATTAGACATTCTTGGTGAGTGTCAGAACTTGATCGAGAGACATTCTTGAGGAGTGTCAAAACTTGATTTAGACATTCTTGGTGAGCATCCGGACTTGATCAAGGACATTCTTGGTGAGTGTCAGAACTTGATCAAGAGACATTCTTGGTGAGTGTCGAAGATTGATCAAAGACTTTCTTGGTGAATGTTGAAATTCTTGAAAGAGAATTAAGAGATTTTATATCCTTGAATGAAACCACTTAACAGAGGATAAGGAAAATGTTATCGTAAATCAAGATAAGTTCCATCTTTGAATTATTCCTAGTATTTTAAATTGAATATTATAATCTTCATAATTGATAAGTTTATATATTTGTAAATATATTGCAATTCTAATCTCAAGTTGAAATTACAATTTCATGGTCATTGGACTGGATATCGGAGACACCACTCAAACTGAAGGTTCACATCGCTTGAAGACAAGCAATTTTGGGAAGGGCGGACTATAATGTCCCCCTTCTCAAATAGGATTTAATAATAAATAATAAAAATAAATTTATAAAAGAATAAATAATAATAAAATATAAAAGAGGAGACTCTTGGTGAGTGTTGAAACTCGATCAAAGACATCCTTGATTGTTGAGACTTGGTCAATGACGTTCATGGTGAATGTTAAAAATTGTATAATTGCTTGGGGACAAGCAATTTTGGGAAGGGCGGACTGTCACATCCCCTTGCTGAATAGGACCTAGTAATGATAAAAATTGATTATAAGATTAAAATATTAAAATTACTGATAATAATTATTATATTAAAGTATAAATTAATTAATTAATTAACTAACCAATACAACTATAAATAAATAAATAATGATATAAATATCATATAATATAATTATATACATGTTAAAATATAATATAACATAATTAATATTATAATGTAACTTTAAAATATAAAATAATATATATCACTAAAATATATCTTAATACACTAAATATACTATTATATATAATTGAGCGGATATGTACTCTCGAACAAGTCATTAGCAACTAATAAGTCGTGACTCACAGGAATCCCGACTTTTGGAATAGGTTGTCCTCCCTCCAGACACATATAAAGGGAACAATAAGAACGGCGAAGGCAAGCATGAATGGTGAAGAAATGATCATGGCAAGGATACCAAACTATGGTAATGATGCTCGATTACAGAGATAAGCAACGCGTGGAAACAAGGAGTTGAGATTACATTCAAAACCAGTGATGGGAAAAAAAATATAAATCCATTCATTGCTTAGACCAAGACGCACGTGGACAGGAGTCTACCTATGTTTTTTTTCCGCTGAAGACTATAGTCGTGTTGGTATATCTTCATCTAAACATTTCCATCAAGCGGTTTATTAAAAATGGGGATTATAATGATATCGTAATCGAGCAAATAGAACCGTCAACAATTATTATTCCATAACGATATTGCTTTCAGCAATTTGAGACAACTAAACGAATTGTAGAAGAATCTCAGCTATATGGGCAAAAAGAGATTTTATATGATTATGATTCTAACTTGCACGATCAAATCGAGTAGCAGAATTGTATATTATGGAGGTATGAAAGAAGCATAATACTCACCAGGGCAATTCCAGTGAAATGCATGCACAAGTACACTGTCGAAAATCTGAAACAACATTTAATAATATATATATATATATATCACGAACAGCAATGGAGGTCTTCAGATCGGCTTTAGCAACAGGCCATCAGTGGGAATATAAGTGGATCATCGCAACTTCACAAGACAAATTATCAGAGCAGTGATCTATTAAAATTTCTTTCTAACCTTACAACAATAGACAATTCACACTCATATAATGATAAGGATTAGAAATTATGATTAGTGTATTACCCTTAGAGCAATATAAATTTTATATTCGATCAACACACACTAGTCATGATAGTTCCTCCACAAGTACTGAGACCTATAATATCTTTATAAGATCAATACTAATTTACATCAGTCATTACGGTAATAAACAAATCTCTAGTATATTCAGGTTTACCACTATTCATCAGACTCCCTGGAATTATTATGTGAAATCTAACGTTAGGAAACTTCCATTACATTGTAGCCATTACATCATCAATGTATTTGTACCTAGTATTGCATCTTCCCAATTGAAAATAGCTTGTGGCATCAAAAACAGGTTGCATATATTCAATCATATTATTTTTACAAATCCAATGGAAGTAATCCACTATTGGATAGTCGATGAGTTTCACATATCGCAGAACAGGTACACATTTAATCCTTGAATGTTACATGGTTCATAGTATAGGAGCCATTCAGATCCATCTCATAGTGCATTCTATAAATATATAGCAAAGATGATTGGTCGAGTTGAAGATTATCATTATGACACAAGGGTTGACAACCCTATAAGCTTTGCAAGGTATCGAGATATTGTATTCTGTCAGATAAGTGAAGAAGATAAATTGGAAAGAATTCCCCCGCAATTGAAATCTAAGTATAAAGTTGCCTAATCTTTAGAGATTACAACTAAGGGACACTACACCTTAGAAGTTCGAACCAAGGGGAGAGGCATATATTTTATTAAAAACTCATTAAAAAATAAAATAAGAAACCCTAAAGCAATTTGAACTAGATGGAATGAAGAAGGAAAAGATAAAAGGAGAAATTGAGGTTTCATTTGGAATCTATCAAGTTATTTTCTCATCAGCTACAGCTTCTTTAGACTCTGGAGAGAGAGAGTTTGGGTATATTACAGACTACCAAGAACGAAAACTCTTGGCAGTTGTGGGAGCTGGACGAAATCCTAGGCTTCCAGGTTCTAGTTTTTGACACAGCTCAGTGTAATTTTCAGATTGATATCAATTTCTTGGGAAGAATTTCAGGATCAGATTTATGGAAGTAATATTCAGTGTTCAAAGATCAGATCAGGGGCATTGAAGAAAGTTTTTGTGCTTTGCAATCAATACTGTGTGAGTTGTACAGCTCCAGGAAGGTGTTTATTCCATTGCGGGAGAAGAAATTTAGCAGCAGCAGACTGTTTGGGGCAAATTCGAACCAGAAATTGCAAATCAAAGTGTTTACCAGCAGTTTATATAATTTCTTGTGCCACTAGACTCAGTCGTACTTCTCCAGGCTACAGTTATCTCACTCCAAAGTTGACGTCTATGTTTAAGTAAATAATTGAATTAATTAAAGGAATAAATGATCAAACGATCATTTATAGGATTGCAAAGACAATGTTTCTATAACAAAACAATCATAAATTAGAAACTATCCAATATTTACATAAGTTACAATATTGACCATTAAATAATAAATAACAAATAAATTATTTTAATACCCTCCCTTAATGGTCAATCTATCAACTACACCAAGTTGCCCCCTAAGTTTTACAAACTTGTCCGGGCTCAGAGACTTGGTGAGAATATCTATTGTCTGATCCGCAGTCGAAACATACAGAAACTCAATTGATCTTTCCTTAACCAGCTTCTGAATGAAGTGACAATGCAGTTCAACATGCTAGGTTCTCTCGTGGAAGACCGGATTCTTGGCTAATTGGAGCACCCCTCAATTGTCACTGTAAAGAGGAGTAGGATTTGCTTGAGACATCTAAATGTCTGAAAGCATCCTTAAAAGCCAAACTGCCTCACAATTTGCCTTAACTGTTCCTCGATACTCATCTTTTGTCAAGGAAAGAGCCACTACCTACTGCTTTTTGCTAGTCCATGTGACTACACCAGATCCTAGATTGAAAACATACCCAGATGTTGATTTTTTGTCATCAATGTAACTTGCCCAATCTGAGTCATTAAAACCAAAAAGTCGAGGATTGTGACTTTTGTTGTACAGAAAATGAAAGTCAGAAGTACCTGTCACATAAGATAGCACACACTTCGTTGCTACCCAATGATTAGCCTTGGGCGCTGTCATGAAGCATGAACTGTAGCTCACTGCAAAACTGAGATCAAGCCTAATAGCAGTAAGCTAGATGAGACTACCCACCAATTACCTGAATGTCGATTCATTCACCACAGGTGAACTAATTTGGCTGTCATCTTCAACCCTTTCTCCATAGGTGTGGATGCAGGTTTGCAGTCTTGCATCTGAAACTTGTCCAACAGACTGTGGGCATACTTAGACTGAGATAAGAAGATACTACCTACAATCTGCCAAACTTCAACACCTAAACAATAGTGCAGAAGTCCCAAGTTTGTCATGTCAAAGTATTGACACAAACTCTGTTTGATCTGATAGATCAAAAGTGTCGAACTACCAATGATAATCAAGTCATCAACATTGACAACAAAACCAGTGCTTTTGACATAGATTAGAATCAAATGGACTCCTCTGAAAGCCATTATCTGTAAGATACTTGTCAATTTTGATGTACCAAGTCCGAGGAGTCTGTTTCACGCCATAGAGTGATTTCACCAGTCTACACAACTGATGTTCTTTTCCAGCAACCTTGAAACCAAGAGGTTGTGTCATGTAGACTTCTTCCTATAACTAATTGTTGAGGAAGGCACTCTTAACATCCATCTGATGGACTTTCAAACCAAACTGGGTTGCTAAGGCAAGACAAGCCATATGGTACTCATTTTGGTTGTAGGAGCAAAAGTCTCCTCGTAGTCAATGCTTTCTTTCTATGAGAACCCCCTAGCAACAAGACAAGCTTTGTACTTGTCAAGGGTTTCGTCAGCTTTGTACTTAACTTTATACAACCATTTGCAGCTAATGGGTTTCTTCCTTGGAGGAAGATCAAAAAGAACCCAAGTGTTATTCTTCAAAAGACTATGGTGTTTCAGGAATCTCTTTAGCCTCAGTATATGTTTGAGGCTCAAAAATACTATGAATGTTGACCATTAGAGCAAAGTTGATTGTATTTTTCTGCTTGCTTTTTTTTCTGGAAGATCTACCCTCGATGAGCTCATCAGGATGGAGACCACTAATGGTTTTAGCCCACCATTTAGGTTGGAGAGTAGAAAAGTCAACATCTGAGGCAGGAGGAATAACTGGAACAGGATCTAGATCAGGTTTAACAGGAGGAACATCGTCTGGAGGAAATTCAGGTAGTGCATCATCAAATTCAAAGTCTGCATCATCCCTCCTATCAAGTGAACCAAATGGAAGATAGACACCCAAATCAGTTGCCTTCAAAGGTTGATCCTCAGAATTCTATACAGACCAGGAAAGCCGAAAAGGTCCTTGTTCTTCATCAAAGACAACATCACAATTGAAGATAAGACGATTAGTGTCGACATCAATCAGTCGGTAAGCCTTATGGTTGTCACTGTACCCTGTGAACATAAGTTTCTGACTCTTGGAATCCATCTTGGAGCGTTGGGCATCTGGAATCCAAACATATGCTAAAGAGCCAAAGACTTTCAGATGATTGATCCTAGGTTTGCGACCAATCTAGGCTTCCTAGGAGTCTACCCCTTAATAGCCTGTGTGGGAGACTGATAAGGAGATAGACTGCAGTGAATACTGCTTCTGCCCAAAATTTCTTAGGAACACTCAGGTGTGTTCGATCATTAACCTAGTCATTTCATTTATAGTGCAGTTTTGACGTTCAACAACGTCTTTCTGCTAAGTGTAAGGTGTGGTTAACTGGCATTTGATGTTGTGTGTATCACAGAAGTTGGAGAAAGCATTAGAACAAAACTGCCCCCATTATCTAACCTAAAAGTGACTATGGGACAGCTTGACTCTTTTTCTACTAAGGCCTTAAACTTCTAAAATACAGTAAACACATTTGATTTCTCTCTGATAAAGTACACCCACATTTTACGACTGAAATCATCAACAAAAAGCAATAAATACTTGGAACCAGTAACAGAAGGTGTATTCATTGGACCACATACATCGGCGTGAACCAATTGTAGTACCTTTGAGGCTTGCCACGAGTCACCATCCTTGAATGGTGTCCTGTGCTGCTTCCCAGCCTGAAAAGCTCCACAAACTCGATGATGTTGAGTTTGAATCTCAAGTAAGCCAAGAACTAGATCCTCTTGAACAAGATGAGCAAGATAGTGAATGTTCAGGTGGTCATACTGTTGATCCCAAAGAATCCTGATGGAAGATGATTTATCTACAAAGGCATGCTCAAGAGAATCACATGTATCCATAAGTATGAATAGACCATGATCCTCGATGCCAACAGCCACAATAGTGCGAGTCGCACGATTAGTTATCGAACACTTGTGTGAACTGAATAACACATCAAGCTGAGGCGAATGTTGCATAATCTGGCTCACTGAGAGAAGATTTAGTTCCATACCAGGAACATAGTATACATTGAGAAATATGAGATTCCTCCCACCAAACTGTATCTGCAAGTTGCCCTTGCCGACAACAGTATACTCTTCTCCAAAAATGACTGAATCAGTGAAGGTGAGAAGTCTGTGAACCAATCACGTCGATGAGTGAAGTATCAAGAAGTACTAGAGTCTATGTACCAAGCAGAAGACTTCACATGATTTGCAGGGTGTTTCGCCATGAAAGCATAAAATGCAGATTCTTTCTTCTCTGAGTGTTCTACGACATTGGCCTTAGACTAAGACCCTCCCTGCTTCCACTGTTCAGAAGCAATTTGATTCTGACAATCCTTTATCAAGTGACCAAATTTTCGGCAGTAGTTACACTAAAATTTCTTCTTTGAGCTATCTTGAGGCTTACTAGAGCCTTTTTGCGGAGCTGATTGAGATTTTCCTTTATCCTTGTGAAAAGATTTGGCTATGAAGGCTTGTTTTGAGGAGGATGAAGTGGCACTGCTACCAAATTGTTGTTTCCAACAGTCCTACTGCAGAAGTTTGGTGCACAAGTCTGGAAACTTTACGTCAACATTCGTTGCAGTAATGTTGAGCATTTCGATGAAGTGCTCATAGGATTTAGGTAGACTCTTTAGGGTTATTACTACCATATCCTCTTCCTACATTTTCCGACCAATGGCCTCTAGCTGATCTCGAATGTCCTTAATCTTCGTCAGATGCTCCTGTAAGGACATACGTTCATCCATCGTGATAGAAAATAGTTGGTTCTTCAAAAAGAAAGCACAACTCTTACCTGATGTCTCATGGAGATCCTTCAAAATAGTCTAGATCTTTGTAGTTGTCTTGTCGAATGGCACTTGTGGCAATTGATCATCAGTAACTAAAAGCTTGATAAGCATGACTTCTCAATCGTACTCGTCAAACTTATCTTGATCTTGTCCAAGTCCAGTAGGACGAGTCTCTTTACCCAAAATGAGCTCATCAAGGCGACGATATTCAAAAATAGTCATCATTTGTTGCTTCCATGTCTGGTAATTTTTGTCGTTGAATCGCTGACTACCTTCCAACATTATGTTGGTCAAAGACGCCATTGTGCACGCTTTTTGAGGCACGAAAACAAGAAATTCTGAAGAGGCAAAAAACTGATTACGAAATTTGAGGAACAGATCCCAATCCAAAAATAGAGGTTGACGCATGTACATACTTCAAGAAGTATGACGTATGGATGGCACGCATCCCATTGCAAAAATAGAGGTTGATGCAAGTATAGACTTCATGAAGTATGAAGTATAGCTGGCACAAATCCCAATGTACAAATTTTTTACAGACCGAGAAAATTATGACAAAGTCCCAAAAATCTTTGCAAAAAAGTTAAAAACCCACAAAGAATATGTAGGTTAAAATTTATTTTGACCAAAAAATCAAAGGATTTTTCAAAAACCCTAGCCGGCTGAAAAGCAGAACCCTAAGTCAAGACTAAAAAACGCAAAAAAAGGGCAGAGAAAATCGAGCCAAAGAAACCCTAGCCCTCTGGATGAAACGACACAATGCAAAGAGTCACGATTTTCCTTTCCCGTCACAACAGAGAAACCAAAAAATGACGAAATTCCCGTCATTTTTCTGTGATGTGAACTGAAAACACGAAAAATCGTGTTGGCTAGAAATGGAGGTCGCAGAGCTTGAAAGAGCAAAAGAAAATGTAAAAAAAAACCGCGTTGAAACAAACGCAGGCCGTTATGCACAGGAAAACCCATTCAGCTCTGTAAAATGCAGGCTGGAAAAATGCGAAGAAAAATCACATGAAGACGAGTTGTAGAAAAACAAAGGCCGCACAATCGGAATTCAAAAACGGCGGGCTAGCTGTGGAACAACAAATGACTCCATAAGAAAGTCACGCAGAAACGGGAACATGCAGAAAGAAAGCACAAGTGACAAAACTCGCAATTTGCAAAATCGGAATTTTTCTCAAAATCCGATGGTTCTCATTCCTAAAACCCACGACCAAGAAAAACACAGGCTTCTGAAAAAAAAATTCACTAAAATATTCTAACAAAAAATTTAGAATAACAAGAAAAAAAATTTCCAAAAACTTTCCCGCTCTGATACTATGTTTTGGTAAATAATTGAATGAATTAATGGAATGATCAAATGATCATTTAAAGGATTACAAAGACAATGTTTCTATAATGAAACAACCGTAAATTAGAAACTATCTAATATTTATATAAGTTACAATATTGACCATTAAATAATAAATAATAAAGATATTATTTTAATAGTCTAGGCATGGAATCATATTTGGAGCAGATCAGGCTTGAAGATTGGATCAGAACACTCCGAAAACCAATCAACATTTCTAGATTAGGAGTGGGGACTTCATCTGCAGTCATTTTCCTTGTTGATTAAGTCTGAAACAGCCGTACAGATGTGGTACAGTTTAGATGTTGTCAAGCTAATTGAAATAAAATTCAGATTTCTTTCATTTTAGTGTGCAATTTATTTGAAGCTAGTTAATTTCAGTCTTTCAGCTATGTCTTGCATTTTGTATTCCAATTAGCACAAAATCACCAAAAAAATACAAAAAAAATAATATATTGCAAAAAGACCAAAAGAACTAGACTTCATTCACCGTACACTGGCCAAAGACAAGATTTCAGACAAACTTCAGTTAATTGCCATAGAAATCGGGTTGGGGATCTTTCAAGAATACTGCAGTCACTGTGCTCCTTTTGATTTTAATTAAGATTTGTTGTTCTGATGTCAACATTTCTCTCAAAACTGATTATTCCTATGTTTGATTAGTTTTCCTTGTATTCATTTCCTCACTCCTCCCTCTTGGCTTGCAGATGATTTGGAGGTCTTTGCGCTTTCATAGTTTGTGTAATTTGTCCTTTTTGTTTTGTTCAAGAAATTTTTATTGTGTTCTTATATTCATAGTTGGATTTCTTTTCTTTTTTCTCTGTTTTCCCTTGTTTTCCTTTTGGTACTATTTGGTTAAGTACTTGTATATCTAAACTGCTATTATACAAGGAAGCTGCCCCTCTCTAAAGCAAAGGAGAATCACTAACTTCATAATGATTCCTCCATTTGTTAGTGCAGTTTTTCACTGCCCATTGGGTGAGTCTGATAATTCTTGCAGTGGCAAAATTGTTAACCAACAAGCACATAAGGTGATTACTCTCAATGCCCTTGTTTTGGTTCACAAAGGAACATTCTGTCAATAAGTTGGTTTTCTGATTTAGACCTAGCCATTCAACCTTGAGACTAACCTTAGGCGAAGATTAAACCCATTGAAGTCCTGGAAATGTGACAAAAATATCTTTCAAATGTAGAACCCTAATTTCTAGAATTGAAACAAAAGATTCAAAGTCAAACACATCTGAATTTGCTCCTTCCTTGTAAGAGCAATACCATAAATTTTCTATGATAAGTTACTCAAAAGCTACATCTTTGTCAGAGACTCTTTACTAAGGACTACAACAACAAAAGTTTATGTAAGAGAATGTTGAGTACAAGGATAGAGAAATCTTTCAGCTTTTCCAATCTCAAGCGATAAAACTTTTGCTGGTACCTGGATATTTGACGCTAGGAGCACGATGGAACAATTTTTATTTTTGCTCATGGTCTTCTCAGCAATTCTTCAAATTGCAACAACTCCTACCTTTGATCTTCTCCATAAAGATTGACATGTTCTGAAAACAGGTCTGAAGGAAATTCTTTGTTATTTGTTTGCCATAAACCTTGATATTAATCAATGAAGGGCTGATTACTTCACCACTTTGAAAAGCCTTGTCATTTTTCAGGTTTTCCCTCAAGGCCAAAAAAGTCATTTGATTCCGCCAAAATGACTTTCTTGTTCTCGAATCAAACTTCAAAAAAATCTTGTTTCAGCAAACCGAATCAGAATTATTACATGTAAACACTTCATACAAGATTCTGGATAAATCAGCAACCAGGCTACAATTTCTTCAAAGTGAACCAAGTGAATCTTTTTTCAACCAAAAACGCATTATTAGATATGATTACAATCAACTTTCTAATAGTGCAAGACAATAGGAGAGAGAGAAAGAGAATGAAGTCCATTGGGAGCTATCTTCCTTGGCTAATTAATTACCTTCAAATTTGCTAACTAAACTACATGGATAAATCCTAATTAAACATTAACTACATGGCTACCATGCAACAGACAATCATCTGAAGAAGAAACCAAAAAGTATTCTTCCCTATAATGATAATGCTAAATGTGAGGCTGACCAGCATGCAAACAAGCATATTTTTAGCTAAAATAAGCAATCAATTATTCATGGAGGAATAACTGCACAGCACTTGATCCCAATACAGTTTTTGAACTTCATGACATGCTTTGTGACAAAAGACAACTTCCTTGATGCTGGAAAATGTTCAGGATGGAATGGGACAACCATTGGTAGGCTTTGGTGCTTGCAAGATGTTTGAAACTGAGTATTTTGCAGTTTTTGGCAACACTACCCATTCCAACAGGCTGTGTAAATGCAAAGGCAGCAACAAATTTGTCATCTACCAAGGTGAATGCAAAAACAACTGTGTTGGAATTGGTGAAAACATCACTCACAGTCATATGCATCCAATAGTGCTCCAATTCTCCATTTTTTTTGGCACATTTTCTTGGTCATTTCAGCTCCTTAAAGAAGTGCAATCTTATACATCCAATCATCAACATATGGACGTGGAAAGAAAATCTCACTTGCTTGTAGAGATCTAAGGGGGCTGTAGATAGAGTTTCCATAGTGAATTCTCTAAGTAGACGTGAAACAGACCAGCAGAGGTAGGGGAATGGTTCACAAAGCATTTTGAGGGACTGTTAGAGCTAGGACAGCAGAGTATCAGCTCTATGTACAAACCTGTGAGGCTTCTATCTTTTGTAAATGTCTTTTGGAGTACATAAGTGTGAATTGGTAAATATTTCAGCTGGAGTTTTTACCCACAAGAGTTTTTTCCCCAGGTTTCTTGGTCTCCTTTCCATGGCTTTTGCTCTTGTTTTATGTCTTCATTTCCTTGGTCATTAATTGCTCATGCAAGCTCAGTTTTGCATTCTTAAGCTATAATTTGAATCTGTTGTTGATGAGCTAGTTGAGGAATATCCTTGCTAGTTTACAGATAATTTTATTAGAGACATTTGTTCCATTGGGAGTTGTGTAGTGAGTGTTTTGCAGGTTCATGCCCACGACTAGATTGAGTAAAAAGGGGATTCTACCATTGCAAAGAAACATTGAATCCTGCAAGTGGAAAAATAAGTTGAGAAGCATGCAAGGTGAAGGGGCTTATAGACATTGAAGCATGATTTTGAAAGACAGAGAACACCAATGCAAGTTTGTCTCAGTCCATGGAGACGACAAAAAACCTTTGGAAGTCATCTCGAACAGATTTGACAAAGACAAGGGTTCCAAGAGGGAATAGGATGCACCCAAGGTGGAGATGAGTCTTCCAGGCAAGTCTCTATTCAAGATGGAGAGCAAGATTGAGATACTGCCACTTGAAGGAGACATGAATGTAAAGAAACTTCACAATTGAGTTACACAACTCAAAATATGTTTCTATATGAATAATCTAACTTTAGAACAAATATCCCATCTGATAGACTAAGGTCGGCAAAACATGCTTTGTCTTGGTTTGAGAGTCTTTTGTATTCCTTGGCTTTGAAAAATACTTATATAAGTTCTTGGGAACATTTTTAAGAAATTAATTTGGAAGCAATTATATCCAATATGTCACAAAGAGGAAAGAGTATGGAATGACAATTTTTTAAGCAGAATCAGGGACAAGAGTATAGAAATACATTAGTGAATATTGTAGAAGGGTTATTCAAATCAGTAAAGATCTTTTAGAAGAACATGTCCTGATGAAATGCATAGGAGGTCTTCATAATCATCTCTATAGGCCTGTGTTGCTTTCCAAACCAAAGGACATAGATGGAGCATGTTCACATGCTCATAATCCTGAGATAGATATTTGTACTTCCTTATCCATGTCTTATCAAGTTAAGGTGAATCCAAAAGATAAAACTTGTGACCATTGTGATAAGGATGGTCATTAGGAATCATATTGTCGGAAATTACATCCAAAAAAGAACCCTCAAAAACAAGGTTAAAAGGGTAAGAAAATCTCTATTCCCTCTATGCATGTGATTCATAAGGGATAAGAGATTGAATGCAATTCAAGAAATTGATTCTAAAATTTCTTGCACTACTAAGTAAAACAATGTGAAAACATACAATAGATTTCAAAGAATTCAATAATATCAGAATGAGCGATATGCTCATAAATAATACAGAGATATTTACAATAATAGCAAGTTTCTAAAATAGAAACTGCAACATAGATCGAATTCTGATCTGATAATAGAATGTACATTAAAACTAAATTTAGCATATTCTATTACCCTCCCTTAATGTTCAATCTATTAACTACACCTATAGACCCCCTGAATTTAACAAATTTATCAGGACCAAGGGGCTTGGTGAAGATGTCCGCTGGCTGCTCCGAAGTAGGAACATACATCAACTGGATGGATCCGTCTTCAACCAGCTGTCGAATATAATGACAATGTGTTTCCACATGCTTGGTTCTTTCATGGAAGACTGGATTCTTGGC
>MU225663.1:113985-159923 GCA_018584345.1 Thuja plicata | reverse complement strand
CCCAAAACCAGTTCATCGAGGCGGCGATACTCAAATATGGTCAACATACGCTGCTTCCAGGTATTGTAATTACTGCCATTAAACCGCTGATTACCCTCTAACATCAGATTGGTCAAAGATGCCATTGAAACGAATCAGGTACACACGTGACAGGTACCCCACCACGCAGGCACGGATTTCAATGCACTTTTCTGGCTGACCCAGAAAAATCCGACAAGTACCCAGAAAAGCTAACAGAAAACCCAGAACGAATCTGAAGTTGGATTTCAAATCCGTAGGCTCGAAAATCGAGGCACAAAAAAACGAGGTACCCAGAAAAAACGAACAAAGACCCAGATAGGATCTCGAAAAACCCACCACAAAAATGTGATCGAAAAAATTTTCTAGTCCCGAAAAAAACGTGTTTCTAAAAAAACGGCTCTGGTTATAACAAATCACCAACAGGAGCCACGAAATTTTGAATGCAGGGTGGAAGATGAAGAAGATACAGGCCGCGCCAATCAGGTACGACGCTGTAGGTCGCGTCGGAAGATAGCAGGAGACTAACAAAAATGTATACCAGTTCGAAGATCTGCAGCTCGAAGTCGTTTTGAACAGGTCGCGGTTCTGCGTGAGGAGCAAATCAAACGATACCCAGCGCGATTCAATCCGCTGATCTGCAGAAGCATAGTCTCCACGGCAGATGATTTCTAACTGAATCACAAGTCGCGCGTGAGTACAGAAGACTCGGTTTCACCAGAGCGTGTGAACGAGTATTTGCAAAAAAAAAAAAACCGAAAACTGCTCTGATACCATAAAACAATGTGAAAACATACAATAGATTTCAAAGAATTCAATAATATCAGAATGAGCGATATGCTCATAAATAATACAGAGATATTTACAATAATAGCAAGTTTCTAAAATAGAAACTGCAACATAGATCGAATTCTGATCTGATAATAGAATGTACATTAAAACTAAATTTAGCATATTCTATTACTAAGAAGGTTGGCGCAATGGATAGAGAAGCATTGTTCAGCATTAAGATATGTGTTGCTGGTGTTAAGATTGATGTTTTGTTGATGCATGTTCACAAACTAATTTGATTGCACAAAGTTTAGCAAATAAAGATGGTTTAAGGGCTTTTCAACACCCTGAGCCCTATAGTTTAGATTGGATTAAAGATAATACATGATTATCGAGTGGAGGGGGGCTCCGGGCTGGGGGCTAGCTGATTGCTAGCTTATTCTAGCTTCGAGATAGCAGGTGAATGCTCGTTGATAGAGCAATGTAAATTAAAGTTTTATGTTGGTTCTACATTTGTTCATGAGATTGTGGTAGATAATGCTTCTGTGGATGTTTGTAGAGTTGTCTTTGGCAGCCCCTACTTGTATGACCAAAAGGGAGTCTTCAATTGGAGCAGGAACAAATACCAAGCCATCAAAAATGGTAAATCTTTCATGTTGTAAACTTTTTTTGTGGCAACAAACACACACTCTTCTAAGATCCCACATCTTCATGGGAAAATGAGTGGCGATGAAAAAATTATTCTTATGGGAAAAACTAATGTTGAAATTGTTAGTCCATGTTTAAGAAAATTTTCATTGTATCATCCAAACACGTAGAAGCAAAGATGTACTAAATTTTAGTTAGCTTTTGTATTAGACTGCAATATGAGATGGCAGATGTGTCATCTGTCGAGGGTTCTTCCTCCCTCATCCATCAAGTTCCTAAGCTTTTAGGGACCAAAAGCCTCTAAATTGGGGAGGTGTGACCCAAAAAGTACCCAGTCTTAGTACTTCATGGTATGTTTCAGGAAAATAACTTCTTTAATACAGGCAAATGTTCAGAGTGGTATGGGACATCTATGTGAAAGCTTTAGTGTGCAAGATCATCTTTGAAATCGAGTGTTTATTGTTTTTGGTGAAATAGTAAGTTGCAACAAGTGGTAAAAACACAAGCACTGCAGCGAATTTGTCATCTACCACAGGGAATTCATTTCAAACATGGCAAAGCAAAAACGTTTCACTATCAGAAGCAGCAAAGCAATCAAACTTAGTCTTGTGCGTCCAATGACATTCCAGTCTTCAAAGTTTCCCTCTTCTGCCATGTTTCTTTGTCATTTCAGCTCCCTTAAGCAATGTAATCCTATATATCCAAAGTACGGACATGGAAAACTAAACTTGGTTGGTTGTAGAGTAGTTAAGAGGAATTGATTTACGTCTATAAGGATATTGATTCAAGTTCAAATACCACCTTGGTGTATTTTACCCCAAGCAAGCCTAATAGCTCTACTTGAGAGAGGCTACAATAAATCAAAAACTGAATTGTCTCCCCCAATATCCCACTTTGGTTTTTTCCGTTTGCTTACTTAGTAAATTGTTTCAAGTTGAACAGCTAAAGCTTAAGATAGATAGATAAATTTTAACGTCCAAGAAGCTAAACATAGCCTATGGGACAGTCAGACAACTTAAGCCAACTTCAGCAACTCGGTTCTTTTCTTGTGCAAGTTGATGATGAGCACACCCAACTTCTCAATGTACTCCTCGCTGAATAAGTTATGCCAAGAGCTATCAGATATAGTATCCGCAAACTTGTCCCTGCTGTCCTTGTATGCATCACATTCTAAAATAAAGTGATGTTCGGTTTCCACTTTCCCAGAATTGCAAAACATGCAAACTCTCTCTTCCCAAGCCTCTTTTGGCCTCTTCCATCGCCCAGTCTCACAACGGAGTTGATGAGAGTTGGTTCTCAGCTGAGCAATAAGAATTTTAGTTCTCCAAGAAATGTTGGCCCCTATGTACGCTTTTTGATGTTGATCACATGTGGGGTTGACCTCATTGATATAATATATTTTCTTCCTTCCACGCCCATTTCCCGAATTTCTCTTGTAAAATTTCTCCATAACAAAGACCTTTATTTCTTTGTTATTTGTGGGGCACATATTGAATTGGATATTTCATTTACTCATCCACCTGATGTTTCGTTGCATCCACGTCTTTCTTCATTTGCACAATATATCATTAAAGACAAATTTAGGCCATCTACCTTCTTCCGTTTTTACGGTTCCTTTTAGATAGCTTATGAGGTGAACCATAGCAAGTGCCTTGATAGGGGCAGCCCCCATTTCACTTAGCATGATATCATATGGAACAGTGCTTTTGATTTTAAATTTGCTTGTGATCAAACGCTTTTGGATTCCCTCGATTTGCTTCCATTGTGAGACTGGGGTGCTGCTGGCCCATAATTCACACCCATAAAGAACAACCGGCAGAACTAAAAGACCAAACACAGTTTGAGTAGTTTTCCAATCCCAAACCTCTGCTTCACGACACCTATTTTGAAGAGCATAAAATGTCTTCCATCCTCCTAATGTCCTTTTCTTTCTGCAGCCTTCACAGCTTAGATTTTTGTTAAAGTCAATGCCAAGATATTTATACTCCGCAACTTCCTCAAGAACGTTGCCATCAAAATAAAACTTATGTTGATGTTTTTTACTATTAGAAAAAACCATGACTTTTGTCTTGTTGATATTGACCTGCATCCCCATCATTCTGCAAAAGCGCTCAAGAGAAAATAAATGTTCTTGCAAACCAAAGGCAGATTTGACAATCAAAATGAGATTGTCCGCATAGAGGAGCAGGCTTATTAAAAATTCACCCAACTGGATACCCTCACCATTTTGCATGTTTAACCTCTCTTCAAGTTTGTCGATAAAAAGGCCAAACAAAGTAGGAGATAGTGGACAACCTTGTTTGACCCCAATATCGCTCCTAAAACATTTTGAAATGTCAACTGAAGTTCTGATTTTGACTTTCACCTCTTCCTACATCCTATGAACGGCAGCTCTGAGATGCGTAGGAATCCCCAATTCTTCCATCCTAAGCCAAAGTTTGTCCCTAGGGACAGTGTCAAAATTCTTTTTAAAGTTTTTCTCCCACCCTTTTCGATAATGTGCCTCAGAGTGATACAATGATCAACTGTCAAGTGTTTTGGCCTAAAAGCAGCTAGCCCTTTTGCAAATTTATGATTTTCTTCCACCCATTTACTGGTCCTATTTTCTATCATGCTGCCAAAAAGTTTTGCAAAGAGAGGATTGATACCACTGGATTTAAAAGCAAATTCTCAGGGATAATGTGCTGCCAAAGTTCACCCGAGACTCGCACATTTTCTTAAGTGGAGTAAGCCAAATTTTATTGACATAATGGCAATAGCTCTAACATACCACAAGATCTTGACATATCTCAATTAAATAGGCAAAATGTTAAAGTTAATGTTTATGCCATGGCCAAGACACGCCAATTCAGTTATGGGACTCCCTTAAGAAACCCATGAAGAGAATTTTTTTTATTTACCTTATACATGGTTCAAAGATTGTACCCCTCGATTTCAATTTCTTGAGCGAGCTAGAAAGTAATTTTGCATATTACCTTTAATATGTGACTTAAATTTATATTGTTTGTTGTGGGCAGGGAGAACATAGTGAGGTGTGTAATCTATCCAATGTTGCACACTCTTAAAGTACAGGAAAGTCAGAAAAATTTGCAGCAGTATCTAATTACCAGGCACAGGTTTACAAATACAAAATGGTTTCATGCACTTTTAGAGCTGTTAATGAGATTATCTGGACTGATGCGCACCTTTGTACGCGTCAATAAATTGGAGATGAATGCAGGGCTTAAAATTGTGGAAAGGACATGAAATGAATAAGAAAATCACAAACCAGTTTGCCGAGAGTAACTATTTCGGCAAGTAGCCAATCGGGAGCATCCAGACCGCCACATATTTCAAACTTCATATCTTCCCCTGTACCCCCTGCCTTTTTCTGAGTGTATGAAGCGATTAGAAATTATGGCAAAGTTGAAATTGTGTATGTTGAAATTGAAATAACTATTTAAGTATATAATATAAAATATTTTAAAATGGTTTTGAAGTACAATAGATAAATTTTAAATATAACAAACTGAGAATAAAATCTTTGAAAATAATATATACTTTTTATTTATCTAGATTTTATCTAAAGAGTTATTTTTGTTTAATTTTTATTCTAATTGTAGTTGTAATCCTAACTGTAATCTTAGTTTTAACCTTGATCTATGCTTAATTCTATAATCATAATTGTTACCCTAATTTTAGTTATATCTAATTGTAACTTTTTCATAATCCTTATCATAGATTTAGTTTTAATCATAATTCTCATTGTATTTCTAAACATAATTCTATTGTAAGCATAATTATAATCACAATCCTAATCTTAATTGCAAGCCTAACCCTAAGTCTGATCTCGACCATAATTATAACCTTCATTTTATCCCTAACACTAACGTTAATTTTAATTCTAGTTTAAACCTAACCTTACACCTAAATTACTGTAACATTAAGACAATTTTTGAAGTGTGATTAAAGGGAGCATTGTTAACATTTTTCTAACCATAACTATAACCCTTATTATAACCCTGATTCAGAATCTAATTCTAGCTCGGCCCTTATTCCAATTCTATCATAACCATCTCCCATTCATGGGATTAAGTAGGTTAGAATAACGTAGGAAGAGTCAGTGATGGGTTGTGTAAAAGTCAATTTTGACAAAGCCTCAAGAGGCAGTCTGAGAGTCTGAGGGATCACGAGGGGGTAGTATTAAGAAGAATGTCGAAGTAATTGGGCATCAAAACAAATAATGATGCACAATTCCAAGTGGCTCTTCTCATATTGATGTGTGGGATAGAACTAAATGTGAAGCAAGTTCATCTTAAAGGTGATTCTTTAATGAATTTCAATGTCATATATCAAAAATGGACCCCAATTAGAGATTAAGAAAATGGTTAATACTAGTATGGGAGCTTATTAGCAAATTCAAAGAGCCCAAATTATCATATGTATACTAGGAAGGGAATGAAGTAGTGGATGAGTTGACAACGATTGTGATAGAAGTGACTGATAAAATGGTAATGATGGAAGACACAGCGATGGGGATCACCCTAATGTTTCGGAGTAGTGAAGGACAAAAAGCTCATCATTATACTTTATGTTGATGCGTAGAAATGACTTTTTAAATGGTAAAGGATGTGAGACGTTGTTAAATTTGAGATGAAAGTGTGTGAAGAAAATGTCATGTGTAGTTGGAGTTTATTTAAGGAATTGTGGGTCGTTGCAAAGGCATAGTAGCATTCTAAAAATATATAATGTGAGGAGAGATCGACGCCTCGTTGAGGTTAACCTATCAACATAGACAAATGGTATTCTTGGGGGATATTTTGGAAAATAGGCTTAAGAGTGTGTCTAAGACAAATCAAGGAATGATAATTCATGTAGTGAAGGGAGTGTTGGGTGAGGAGTTTCTACAGACTGAGCATCAGTATACCTGGTCAATACTAATATCTCATCAATGTTTTTGGCTTCACCATTGGATATGGGGGAGACTAAGGCAATGATGAGTGCTCTTTGCAAGTAACTAATTTGGAAAATATTTCTAGGTGAGTTGTGACATTTGGAGAATGTGTGGAGGGCACTATCATTCTTCTTTGAAGCATATTTACATCGCCAGGGTTCTAGGTTGTGAGGTGGATAAATACCCATTAATTTCCATCAATCCTCTTTCTACCTTCCTAGGAACAAGGAGGTTGTAGGAAGTGTTGGAACTATAAAATTTGGCTAAGTATTGGTCAAAATTTCTTCAGGATTGACACTAATATGTTTTACCTTGCTCAAAAAAAAACTCATTTGTCAAGCAAGTGAAGTCAGCAGTCGAGTTGGAAGAAAAATGTTTTAGGTATGAGCTGGTCTCTTCTTATTGGTCTATACATTATGTCGTGGAGGTCAATCGTATTCAAAGTTCTTATTTTGCCTTATTGCAAGGTCGCGAGTCATATTTGGTCAAAGTTCCTTTGTATGCAAACGAGTGATGTCTTTCAACGGTTGGGCGCAAGGTCGCAAGGTTTAGTGAAGCTAACATTTTAGGGTTGCGTTCTTACGAGGTGGATAAGTTGATTCTTTGCGCAAGGTCGCAAGTTGGAAATCGGGTCAGTTTGTTATGTTGCAACCTTGCGCTGAGGTTAAGTGTGTCAATTAAGTTAAGTCTATCGTGATGTTGCATGATAACTAATGGTTAATCTCTTAAGGTTGTGATCATGTGATTGTGCCTGCTAGTGGTTAAGTATTCGTCTGTCGTGGGTTCCCAAGTCTCTTTAACGGTTAAATTTTCAACGTGAGAACAAGCGATAGACTGCCACGTGTCTTGAAGTTTTAAAGTTAACTAGCATTCCATACATGTACCACAAGATCCCAATGATTTTTCAAGACTGTTAAGTTTGTTGTGATGGTGTGGGATTGTGCCACGTGTCCTAGGCGTGAAGATTAATGGTCAACACAAGCTCGCAGGTTACCTTTTCCTTAACATTTCTTGGTCACGATCTTACAAAGGAGTTAAAGATGACTGTTGGAACAAGTTCGCAGGTTTATAACACAATTTTTATTCAGGCTTGCGACCATGCGAGATGACTATTACGGCTTGACGCAATATCACAAGGTATAATGTAAGTCATATTTTTATGACGCAAAGCCGTGCTAGATGCCATGTAGACTTTTCTAACAGTTGACTCAGAGCTAAAAGAGAACAAGTGGGGTCTGGACCAATAGATTTTATGACATGGAAAAGAATGTGTAGCCATGCTAGCATTTTTTTAATTATTTTAAAAAGGACTCGAGGGTTACAATTTCACGGTTTAATAATGTGGCCATTTTTCTTCCACGACTAATCTTTGTTATTATGCATGCATGACATTAATGTCGAGTTGATGGACATGTAGTTCACACAAGAAAAGAAGAGCTTTAAAGTTGAATGTCCATAACAATCATTTGCATATCAAATCTTGAAGTTCTTATTTTCCATGTGATAGCAAGAATGCCTGGAGGTAATCTGTTGTGTTGTAGAGAAGTGAGAATTGGTGAAAATTTTATGTCTGGGGAGAGATTTTGTAATTGCACAAAGATGGCAAAGCCAAGTTCATCTACCAAATCAGTAGTTGCAGGAAAGCAAAAGAAGGACAAGTTTTCTGAATGGGTACAATTATTACCAGGAACGTCCAACTAACTATCAACAAATGAACAGGCATGGAGAGATGCATATTTCAAGTGTAAGAACCCATACACTCCTAGTTCTATAGGATCTTCCCTATTTCTTTTCTTCTTTAACAATAGAATGAAAGATGTCCCAGTGTGTAACCCTTGGATATTGAACATGGTCAAGTTAAAAGTTCCAGACATTTTTGTGGATACTAACCTGGTGAAAGTATTGGCAAAGGGTTATTGCCCACTTACCAAATGTATAAGGAAAATGATAAAACTACTTTGGTGAGAATTGACAGAGCCAGCTTTGTAGATGCATTTGGTATCTCTGGGTCCATGAGTGTGGATATAGACTTGGATGAGGAGAAGAGAAATTATCACTTGCATAAACATGTCCTAAAGAAGAATACAATTCCCAAGTTTATGTCAAGGGATGGGAGGAAAATAATACCAATTCCAGATAATGTCGATGAGCCCTATGATCTAGACACTTTCCACAATTATCTCAAGTATATTGTATATGGCATGTGCAAGGATTTGGGAGTAGAAGGAGGAAAGTCAATAACTGAAGATCTGCTAATGATAACCATGGACATTCAGCACCCACATGTGAACAAAGAATATGATTATGTGGGCTTTATTGTCATCAAAATTCACGATGACTTGGTTTCTATTCAAAGCTTCAATCAGTTTCCAGCATTATTCAATTCTAATGCATCTCATTTTGTTCTACAATGTTGATCACGTGGATGAAGAATTGGTACTAATGAAGGAGGACATGGGTACGCAGCTATCAGTGCAACTTTGGACAAGGGTATGGGAATGTACTACTTACTCTTCCTCTTTCTTATATTTTGAAAACTGGATTGTAAATCCCATTAGAAATATGTTAGGTGCAAAAGAGGATAGAATTCCTCTAGATCTTAGAAGAATGATTACACCACTACAGGCTAACAGTTAGGGACCCATTAGACATAATTGGGGGGATGCTTTTCTATTTGAAAAATTCACTATTATAAGGGTTTTCGGTTGTTCTCAGCCACCCCATATTTTTCCTAAGTATGTCCCTATCAGGGTGGGAATAACTCAATTTATTTGGCAGATAACATTAGTTGACAAAGAGTACTTAGGTCCTAAGAAGAAGAGGGGTACCTTCTTACCCATATTGTGGGTAGCAGGTGATTTTACCATAGGAAAATGGGCCTTAGATTCAATGAATGCATTTTTGAAACACTACAAATTGTATCGTGCTAATAAGAGTGTGTGATCCTGAGGGATTTATGAGGTATACTTTGAAGTAAATGGAAAATGTTTCTTTGCCAATTCATGAGGCCTTACCTAAAGAAGATATTATCAGAAATATAGTTATTACTGATGAATTGAGTGAGAAGAGGAAAAAGTGGAACGACATTCAAAGAATAGAAAGGGATTTCAAAGAAGTTGATTCTTCTTTTCCTAGTTTCTACCATGAACTCAGATATTGGGATAGGTTGAAGACTTTGTTGGAAAAGTACGATGAGATCATGGAGAAGATGCCAGAGATGCCTGCTAGAGAAGAGGATAGGGTTAACCCTGAAGATGTGAAATCGTCACATTAAGATGTGCCTTTTAGAAAGGAGTATTTGTGGAAGTAGAAGAAGATGATGAAGTTGAGTCCTCACAAAGGCCAGTAGTAAAAAGATAGAAGATTGAACATACTTCCATAGTGACGAAACATGTTGCCAAGGAAGTAATCACTAAAGAAGGGCTATATTTTCCTGAGATTGGAAAAACAATGAGGTATGCACAAAAGCCACCAGAAGGTGAAGAGACTGAAGAGTCAAACTTAGCACGCACAAACTGATGACAGAATGATGCTCTCCAATGTGTTCTTGCAGGATGATGATTTCATCCAGACTAAAGAATTTAAAAGATTTTTGTTCAAGTTAGAGGAAAATGAGCCCAAGATTAACTTAGGGCTAGATTATGACACTTATGAGAATACATTAAATTTGGTACATGCATCGCAAGAGAATGATCCAAATAGTCATGCACTCACTATGGTACAGGAAAGAGAATTAGTGAAAAGAAGTGGTATGCTTCTAATGCATAGGTGGGATATGCAGTCTTTATTTCTCATTGATCAAATAAGGACACAACCTAATAAAAATTTTAAATCTGAGGTTGCGGTTGGAGAGTTTATTAGGGGATCTAGTTTTGACCCAAACAGAAAGACATTGGTCATCTGGTCACTTTCTCTTGCCACACAGAAGCCATGACATACAGGATAAAAGGTAGGGCGACAAGCTCATCTGGAACATTCAGAATGTGAGCAATGTAGATATTTCTTATCTTCTAACTCATGGAGTATGAGGGGCATCTTATGCTAAATGCTAAGCTGGAAGAAAAGATTGTTGAGCTGACTGAGAAGTTAGCTAATGTGCCTACTACTTGTGAAAAGGTGGATGCCTTAGTGGAGACTAGTAGTGAGTTTGTTCCCTCTAATTCAAATGTTGTTTTTTATGTTCCTGATGTAAACAATGATAAGATGAATGAATATGTTGATAGAATAGATAAGTTAGAAGAAGAAAATAATACTTTGGGAGTCAAAGTATTATTAGAGATTCTATAGCATAGGATTGATATTTTGAAGAAAAATTTGAATGTTGTTCATAGCTCCCATGTAGCCTTGAAAGTTGTTGAAGGAAAGTGTGCAGAAACAATGGTTTTCCTGAACCCTGTTTTCACCCTATGGTCAGGAAGGAACTTATCAATGGAGAAATTGGGAGCTATTATGATCTATAGGGCTGACCTACCTAATACAATTATAGATTCGAAGGACATTATTAACATGGTTAATACATTAATTGCATTTTTTAAGGGTAAGGATCAGATAATTAAGGGTAAGCTATAGTTATTTGTGGTCAAACAATGCTTACTTTCCTAGCATTTATGATAAAGAGGGAAATTTTAAGGACGTCCACACATGGGCAGAGGAGTTGATTTAATAGCTGATAATGTTGAAACTTTGTTATATCTAACAAAATATATTGATACACATGGGTTCAACAATGTGTTAGATAATCTGTTCAGAGCTAAGATGGACATGGATAAATTCATTGTAGATGCACATGCTATAACCGATGCTCATTGGGATGAAGCAGTTTAACAGCTAGAGAGTGTAAGAAATTTTGGTTTTCCAATAGATAGGGAATTTGCTAGATGGGGGATGGAATTGAATAAGGGAAAATCCATTTGAACAGTTAATTTCCATCAATTTTGTCTTTTGTGGTTGGTTACTAACATGGCACTTGAGTTTGTTTACAAGGAGAACAATTATCTAAATAGGTACCTTGAATTTTCCTTCAACAACTGTGGGTAGCTTACATAATCCAAAGAAATTGTATCTGATTACTTTGAGACAAAAGTGTCAAATGTCATTTTTCTTATGTCGATTCCCGTGTTGCAGAATTTGAAGATTTGAAGTAGTCTTCCCAATTTTTTTTTATTATTAAGCAATATTTAATTTTTCCCTTAGTTATCTATAGCTTGTTGCAATCCTTACCATATAAAAGGATTTCCAAGATCACTTAGGAAGGACTGAGAAATTTTGTCTTAAATTCAATAGAGTTATTTCAACCTCAATCAGGTTTAACAAAGGAATGAATTTTGTATAACAGTATACAGAGCAAATAGATGTCTTAGTACTGGAGTTTTAGTCTTGTTGAGCATTATTTTAGTGAGAATTTTAATGTATGAAAGATATGATTCTGAAGTTAATGAAATGTAATTCAGATTTGGTGCTCTCTTTGTGTTGGTTTTATGAGTTGTGAATTCAATAATTCAAATTTCTTATTCAATTAACTGCATATTGTTTATATGTGTATTTTTTAATTGTAAGCTTTGATCAAGGATCAATTAAAATGCTGAAAATTAATTCATGAGTTCATAAGGTTGGCATAAGGATCGTTATAAGAAGTCTAATTCTGGATTACGTGAATGTATATTATTGTAATGCAATAATAATCTAAGTCTTGAATCAGTCGTAGTTTTATGTCATTCATACAAAGGGTGTAAGCTGAGAGTATTGCCCAATGGATAAGGCACTAATCTAAGTACGCTATAAATTGTTATCTTGTTGGTTCAGGGTGTCTGCTTATTCCATATTTGTTAAAAAAGTCTTTTATTTGTCATTTTGTCTGTGGTATTGTATCTCATGCTCCATAAAAATTGATAATTAATGAGTAATTAGTTCTTACTTAGAATTTTCTTGTTAATGTTGAGCCTCTCAATGAGATAATATGTTTATCAAATTTAGGGGTGTTTAAAGAGGGTAGTATTTTACTAAATTTAGGTTTACCCATCTTGGTCTTGCAGAGACTAAAGTTTAGGGGGTGTTTATAATCCATGTTAGTTGGTCTAGTCATTCATGGAGGTTTGATCATTGGAGTTAGAAACTCTTTAGAATTTGAACTGGGTGTATTGGTATCTTTTGAAAGCATAAAACCTATTTGGGAACCAACGGGAAGGAGTGTTCTATTCTTGAAGAAAATTCTTGAGTTGATGTCAAAGGATGAACTGGGTTAGCTACAGGAAAAATACATAAAAGAAAATAATTTGGCACAGTTTAGGGGAAATGATGTTCTTGATGATACAAACATGGGTTGGGATGATAGGGAGGACACAATAGATGCAGTCTAGAATGTCCCAAAAAATACAAGGGGTGAGTTGTTGCTGGTTTCACGAGTGCAAAGTTATAGAAATGTAGGAAACTAATAGTACTAGTATAAAATAGCCCCATTTTTTTTATTTTTTTTTTTTTTTGGGGGGGGGGGGAAAGAANTATTTTTTTTTTTTTTTGGGGGGGGGGAGAAAGAACTCAATTGCAAGCTTATAAAACTAGTATGAGGGTTTCCATCTTTGCTCTCATGGAGCCTGCTAATATGATTGGTGGATCTCCAATTTTTCCTCACATGGAGCTTGGTAGTAATTTGTGGGGGCAATGTTGTTGTAATATTTGGGATATATTAGCAAATATTGTATTAAAAAAATATACTTTTAATATAATGGGTGCAATCCCCTGCTCTAACCCTATTTCTAATAATAATTTTAAACTCGACTCAAGTTCTAACCCTAAGTCTAATACTAATTCTAAACCTAGCCATAATTATAATGATAATTTAAAATCATAATTGAACAAAAACTTAATAATTTTACAATTATAATTATAATTTATGGTTATAATTAATTATTTTAGTTGTAATAACTTAATTAATCAATTTTAAGTAAAAATATTTAAAATAATTTTATTTTTATTGATAACGGGTCAAAGCCAATGGAATTTATATTAATTAATAAAGTAGAATTACATATATTTATCAAAAAGGCCATGAATGACTCCATGTCATATGTCAAGGATAACAGGAAGGGCAAACTTGTCAAAACTGCCTAGTTTTCCAATATTCTGACCACCATATCTATACTACATTTACATCATGTTATAAGAAACCCCTAAAAGCCAACAAAGATTCTTCAAATTACAGCCAAGAGCTAGATCCCTAATACAAAAATATCTTGGGAGGCAAAAGCTACATTTATCTACCAAAATATAGATCAAACTATGTATGGTACCTATCATATAATCCTACAAGATATGTATATTTCTTATTAATGCATATAAAAAAACATAAGTAGTTACCCCTTGGCCATTGCTTTCCCTTTTTCACCCTAAAGAGCCACACTCTAGCTCCCTACCTCCTAGTTGCTTGGTCCCAGTAAACTTGCATCTCAAATGTCATGTAACCCATCAATACCAAGCTCTGCCCTATCCTCTTCATTGCTAGTATAAATTCCATCATCTCACATATATTTGTGGATCTAGTCACCACCTTTATTTCGCTTTATTCCCAAGAGCTTCATCACAAATCCCACATTGCATTTGATGATATATTTCCTCACTTCAAAACAATTTTCATCATGTATTTTATCAATATTGAAAATCTTGGCACCACCTTCCCATATCGCATGATTACATAGTAATCCTTGGTGTATGGAATCATCAGTTTTTCATTAATATTGTTCTTGACCAAGTCCAATTCTTTGAGAAATTCTTCCATGAATACCTTTCTACACAACCTTTTAGTGTCCTCTTTGGATTCCTCCACTATAATGTCTCTGCTTCTAGTGTTGATTATTCTTTGATCCTCGAAATAAACGTACACATGTGTTAGTATATTCCCTACAAAAATACATATCTAAAAACATAAATAAAAGATAATATATCTATATCCCATGCTAATTCCCACTTAATCCTTTGGGAGAATTCAAAATTAGGCTTCCTAGCTCTCTAATGAGGATCTCCAGGGGCTCGAGCTAGTTGCCTCATGGCTAATGTAGAGTAGTCCTCAATTAATCCCCATCTTGTTATTACTCATCTCTCTTAGGCTTCTAGGATAACCCCCATCAACTATATCCATTTTTATAAGCCTTGGGAAGAGATTCTATCTCTTCCCAAGCCTTATGGATACCCACCAAGGTGTATCCCTCTTTACATATGCATATGTTTAACCACTATCAGTATATACTATCTCTAAGGGATACTAAAATTTCTCTTTGGATTCCCCTTAGGAATCTCGACATGCATCATGAATTCCCTCCACTAAGAATATCTTGGAACTTTGAATTCCCTTTAGGAATTGCAACATTCATCACGAATGCCCTCCACCAAGTATGGCTTGGATATTGTTCTCAATTAGTAAACATGAGAAATTATTATCAAAATTAAGGTACCTCCACTTAGTTGTATAGAACTGAGACCGATATGATTTGATGTACATATGATTTGTTGTTATTCTCTAATTAGGAAGGGGGATTGAATCCTCTCTCAATCTATTATTGCTTCTCTAAGAAATGGATCCCCTTCCTTACTAATTTAAAGATTTAATTTTTTGTTTTGTTGAATATTCTATTTTATTTGATTTATGCTTCCCTTTTACCTGGTTCTCAATCTCCTTACTTAATTCCCTCTTCTTACTTGTTGTTAACAAACAACTTCTTGAAGATATTCTATGGATGCCAAATGTGTTTGTTGAGTGGTTTGATGCTAGTAATACTTGACTATTATATTTCATTTTCATTTGATTTGGGTAGTATTTCTTTGATGAACGATTATTTTCTCTATTCACTATTGTGTTTTCTTTGTGCAATCTGAGTGAGTATATTTGTTTTATGGTTGATCGATGCTATAGTAATTTAATGCATGGTTCTTTATGCTTGATCATTATTATTAATGTTTCTTCATATCCATTCTTCTTGAATGATCTGCCTTATTGTATATTTATTTGGGGAGAAAGAGCTTAATTGCAAGCTTATAAAAATAGTATGAGGGTTTCCATCTTTTCTCACATGGACCCTGCTAATATGATTAGTGGAGATCTTCATTTTTTTCTTGCATGGAGATTGGTCATAGGTTGTGGGGGCAATATTGTAATATTTGGGACATGTTAGCAAATATTATATTAAAAAATTATACTTTTAATATAATGGGTACAATCCCCTTGACTGTCCTAACCCTATTTCTAATCCTAATTATAAGCTCAACTTGAGTTCTGATCCCTAAGTCTAATAGTAATTATAACCCAATCCATAATTATAATGATAATTTAAAATCATAAATAAACAAAAAATAAATAATTTTATATTTATAAAAATTATAATTATGATTATAATTAATTATTTTAGTTGTAATAACTTAATTGATAATTTTAAAATAAAAATAATAAAAATAAATTTTTTTTATCAATAAAGCGCCAAAGCTGTTGTAAATTATATTAATTGATAAAGTAAAATTACATATATTCAGCAAAAAGGTTGAGAATGACTTTAGGCCATCTATCAACCATAACGAGAAGGGAAAACATGTCAAAACTACCCCATTTTCCAAAACCTGATCACCATATCTATAATGCATTTACATCATGCTATAAGAGACCCCCCAAAACTAATAGAGATTCTTCTAATTATTCCCAAGAGCTAGATCCCTAATACAAAAATGTCTTGGGAGACAAAAGCTATATTTAGCTACCAAAATATAGAGCAAACTGTGTCTGCTACCTATCATATTACCCTATAGGACATGTAAATCTCTTATTAATGCATGTAATACAATATAAAGTTACCTCATGGCCTTTGCTTTCCCTTTGTCGCTCAAAAGAGCCATAGTTTGGCTCCATGTCTCCTGGTTGCTTGGTCCTGTCAAACCAACATCTCCAATTTCATGTGACCCATCAGCTCTAAGCTCTACCCTATCCTCTTAGTAACTATAATTAAGTCCACCATCTCACATATATTTTTGAATCTAGTCACGACCTTCATTCTATGTTAGTCCCAGGAGCTTCATCAGAAATCCCACATTGCATTTCATGATAGATTTCCTCACTTCAAAATAATCTGCATCATCTATTGTCAACACCATTAGTCTTGGCACCGCCTTCCCATCCCACATGATTATATAGTAATCTTTCTTGTATGGAATCATTAGTTCTTCGTTAATATAGTT
This sequence comes from Thuja plicata, assembly GCA_018584345.1. Classification (NCBI taxonomy): domain Eukaryota; kingdom Viridiplantae; phylum Streptophyta; class Pinopsida; order Cupressales; family Cupressaceae; genus Thuja; species Thuja plicata. The sequence continues at coordinate 143,341 of MU225663.1, read as the reverse complement.
CATTACCAAGTCTAATTCTCTAAGAAATTCTTCCTTGAACACCTTTCTACACAACCTTTTAGTTTCTTCTTTGGATTCCTCCATATGAAAAACCATAACCACAAACACAATGGGGATATCCATATTAACCATATATCTATGGTCAATATAGATAAGTTCTCCACCTAAAATCTTCATAACAACTCAAATTACAAACCCATGAGAATAATTCATAATTGCTTTTAACTATTTCTCCTTAACCTCCCTAATGAAGGACATTTTCCTCGTACTAAATAAAAGGAAAATGAGAGAGTCCATGCGATCAACAATCTCAAAAGCTAAAAAAAAAGGAGATGAAAGCTATACTAGACCAAGCGCATTCGAGGCTATATATAAAAAACTTAATTACTATCTTATTATCTCGATGACAAAACCAACAAATGTGTCATCATGTTATTGCAATGCATTTTGTATTTCCAACACAACATTTAACATCACTCAAACAAGCATCTTGTCCTCAAACGCTTTTCTAGTAATTCTTCACCAATTTCAATTAAAATAAAATCTATCAAGTGCAGTGTAGTTCTAAATTTAGCAAGCCTATCCATAACACTTAAATCCTAGAGCCAAGTGATGAAAAAATGGGTGATTTGATCGGATCATGTCAAGTGTTTATTTTGAAGCATATATAGCCTTACAAAATAATGATTGCAAACTCAAATTGTTTATAAAATTATTCATTTCTAATTTAAGCCATCGTAACTCCAGTAGGACCCAAAGCCAATTGAGGAATAGGATGGCATATACATCCACTTAGGATGTGGATCTTATGTGTTATTCCTAAAATCCTTCCAACTCAACTCCACTATCCTTAACATCCTCCATATTTTGCCTGTCATCTCTAATTATTTTGAAGGGCCCAATTTTCCAAAGAGAGGACCATCAGTAACTACATTAGTCAATTTATCTATAGCCAAATTGGCCTCTTGAAATATATGGTTAATGCTAAAATCTTCAAAGAACTCCAAAATCTCTAAAGTCCTGTACAACAAAGATTCCAATCTCCAATTTGGAGTTTCTCTAGTTCTGACGGTGTTAACAAAAAAAATTTAATCTCCTTCAATTTTAAGTCTATCTATCTCCAAATATTTGCATTAAAAAGTCCCTTGTTCAATTCCTTGAATTATGTTGTGTTAATGGTGTCCTTCACCAATGGAGTTGCAAATGTCACCACCAAAGTTCCATCCCAGAGGTGAATTATCCCACCAACTCCTGAAGCACCTAGGTTGTCACATTTTCCCCATCAAAATTTAATTTAAACCAACCAAACTAAGGGGGCTTCCAATAGCAAGACTTCATTTCCTTCTTACTTTTGTTCTCACATTTTCCAAAGAATAGTGGAATATTTAAACCACACCAAAATTTCTTAATGTTCTTATCCCACTCATTGAATCAAAGATCTTTTTCCAATTAAGTAGAATTTCTACTATTGACTATCTCCACAATAGTGGTTCCCACTTTATTTAACAAGATCTCCATATCCATTGCCTTGTCTAAAGAAATCTTTAATTCCTTTCTTTCCATATTTTCCATAATGGTAATGATGGGCTACAAATCCAAAGATATCCAAAGACATCTTTCCTTCCTTCTTATAGACAAGATTTGAATATACTCGTTATGTCATTAGGGAGAGTAGTCACCCAACCTAATCTTGCACACAATCACCTGAAACACTCTTGTGAGTAAGGTAAATTTAGAAATAGTTGATCAACTGATTCTTCTGCATTTTTCCATAAGGTGCACCTTGAAGGACCTTTAAATCATATTTTTCTAAACCACTTTGTAGTAATTATCCTTGTAATGTTTCCTATGAAAAAACTCCTACCTTGGGAAAATAATACTTGCTCCAACACAACTCCAATAGTAGTTTTCTTTTGCATTTGCATTTTTTGTATGATGTTCTCATAGCCCTCCCTTGTGCTCTATTTTCTAGATTTAGACACTATCCAAAATAATATGTCCTACCCATGTCTGAAGACCACTAATCTAATCCTTAAATCTATTTGAGTTGAGACAAATCATTTGTTGGAAACGAAACACCATCCATATTTTTCCATTTTGAGACGGTGGAAGGATGGTTCTCTTCCATCTCTACATAATCCCTAACTTTTACACCCCAAGTATGTTTGAAGTGATCTTTGATCCTCCTAGTATTCATAATACCACCAATGGTTAGAAATCCTCTCAAAGACTCTTCCTATAATAGGGAAAATATGGCATCTAAAATATCCCATGAAATATGCTCCCAACTGATTGATTTACAGCATAAAATGAAATTGCATACCCTAAAGCCCTTTGGAGGGTTAGTGGTACAGAATATCCCACACACTTCTATTTTTTCCAAGTATTTATGTTGTATAATTCTTACCCATTTCAATTGTGGTTCTTTATACATTCTCCAAACTAATTTGGCACTAAGTGCCTTGTTCTTCCATAATTGGTTTCTCTACAAACTCTCCCTAATCACTTAGGTATGTGAATTTCATTCCAAGGTATTATTGCCATTTTATTCCTCTCTTTTATACCTTTCCAAAAGAACTTCTACATCATCTGCACCAAATTTTAATTGATACTTGTTGTGAGTGTGAGGCAAGAAAGGAAATGTACAAGTAGGGAAAATAAGATGGATTTCAACATGAACAACTTCCCAGCCAAGTATAACCATCTTCCTTTCCATGAGGACAAACACTTTTCCATTTTTTATTTTAATGGATCCCATAGTTTTGAGGATCACAATCCCTTATCCAAGGAAAGTCCCAAATAGAGGCAAGGCAATTTTTCCTACTTTGTATCCCAAAGTATTCAAAATATCTCACTCTTTCTTGGTCTCTAATGAAAAGTAGAAGACTTAAGATTTATTATGACTTATCTCTTTCCTTGATGCCAATGTATATTGTCTCCGAATTTCTCTGAATCACAATGCTTCTCTTTTCTTACCTGATCTAAATAAAAATTTTTCATCAACAAATTGCTACTGGTTAATTGCAGGTAGTGCACTTTTAATCTTTATTTCTTCAATTAGCCCCTCTTCCTGAGCTTTCCTAAAAGTTCTCCCAAGAGCTTTTATCATGATGATGAAGAGAAAAGGGTACAAGGGTCCCCTTGTCTTAATCCCCCTAAAGTTTCAAAATATCCTTCCAGGGAACCATTGATAAGAATGGAAAATTTTGGGCCTGAAATACAATAAAAGACCCAATTCACTCATTTTTTTGCTAAATCCATAGATTTCAAGGCACCTACACAAAATTATCCAATCTACCTTATCATAAGCCTTTTTAATATCTACCTTAATGATCTTACTTGGGATTTTTTTGGTTTGAATAGAATGAATTACCACTTGGGCAATATTACTCCATCCAAGATAGATCTGCCTGGAACAAACCCTATGTGTTCTTTTGAAATGATGTGTGGAAGGATAATTTTCAGCCTACTATCCATTGCCTTTATCATTATTTTATGAATTGTGTTGCATAGTGAAATAGGTCTAAACTCATCCTAACTCATGAAACTCACCTTCTTAAGAATGAGGGAAATGAAAGTTGTTGATCTCCTTCAAGAATCTCCCTGAATTTATTACTTCTTCAATGGCCTCCACTAATAATTTTTCTAGGATATGCCCACACTTTTGAAAGAATCTAACTGTGAATCCACTAGTTCTATGGCCTTATTCAGACGTAGATGATCTAATGCATCCTTTTTTTTATTCTTTAGTGAATTTTCCTTTTAGCGTACTATTCTACTCCTTTGTCACTATGTTGGGGATATTAGCAATGAAGTTTTGTCGATTCCTCCTGTCAAAGCCCTCCCAATTATTTGGGATATATTGAAAGTAGGACATTTTATATTAAGTTATCTCCATTGGGTCCTTTGTTATTAATCCATCATATTTTTTCAATTTATTAATTATATTAACATTTGTTCACCTGTTTAGTTACATTATGAAAGATTTTAGAGTTTTTTCCCCCTATGCTAACTAGGTTTCTCTAGATTTCAGTCTCCAAAAGATTTCCTCTTTAACTAAAATATCTTCATATACGGTAATTTATTCTTTCTCTTTATGATATCTCTCTTGGTCCATCCCTCTCTCCATTACATGAAAATTATAGGATTCCAATTCCTCTTCTAGTTCCTTGCTTGTTGTGAAAATGTCCTTGAAATTTCCTCTATTCCATTTTAGAATTTTTTGGTTGATAGATTTTAGCTTTTCCAAAAAGAAAAAAAGTTCAGAACCTAAGAATTTCTCCTCTCCCACTAATATTCTATCATGTTCAGAAAATTCATGTCCTTCATCCACATATTCTCAAATTTAAAGGGAAAATAGATTGGTTTTCTATCACATGTTATTATTAATTGCATTGGATAGAGATAAGATCTTGAGTAAAGAAGGATGGAGGCCTTGAGACCAAGTGGAAGGTAGAAAGATCCCCTCAGAATAAAAAAAATTGTCCAATTTCTTAGCAATATGGATAAAGCCCAAATATTTTTTTTCCATGTATACAACCTATTCTCTGACTCAATCTCTAGAAAATTACTTTTGTTAATCCATTCCATAAACTCTATTTGTGATTGGTTAACTATCTACATCCCACCTCTTTTGTTTTCCAAATAAAGTTTTGCATTGAATTTTAAGGGGAAAGAATCCAAGAAAGTATCCATCTCCTCCCACAATTCCCTCTTCCTTATATTAGGGATAAACCTATATAAATTTACTAATTTGAAACTTAGATTGGAAATTAATCTCTTAATTCTTCCTCCAGTCCAATTCTTCACAATAGCCATTTTTCCAAAGGAAAATCCTCTTGTCTTCTAGAGGACAACATGCTCCCTGAGGCCCCCACTAAATTGACTTACTCCAATCTCCAATCACCTAACTTCTTATGGAATAATTACATTTACTCATTTGTCAATTTTGTTTCCTACATTACTATGATGTCTTTTTTTGATGATTTAATCCAACCCTTGACCAAGCGTTGTTTTTCAAGAGCATTTAGGCCCCTAAAATTCCATGTTAGGAGAATCATGGATCCTATGGAAGGGTATCACCCTTCCACATTTTTAGAAGTTTCGGTATGTTATCTTGATCCCCTGCCTCTCCATCTTTTGATCTTAGCTCCAAGAGGGAGTGTCTACCCTTTCTCTTACCTACCAACTTGCCATAGTATTCCCTATCAAATTCTTGATGGGCATTTCTTATTTTCTCTGGGCTATGTTTGAATACTTTTTCTACACATGAATCTACCCTATTACTTATGAGATTTATTCCTTCATCCTCTTTATGTCCCACATCCTCTACAATATGGTTTCTCTTTTCATATTTCTTCATTGTCAATCTCCTATCTATTTCATTTTGAAGGGCTTCATCTTCGTGTTTGAGAAAAGTGAGTTCTTCCCCACTTAATGTTAATTTTTCTGCATTGTTTCATCCCTATGGTGGAGGATAAAGAGGGATTTATAATGGTAAAAACAAAAAAATAAGGGAAGAGGATAGTAGAGAACTCTCAGAGGTAGACAAACATATGCGGTTTTCAATAGGTTTAATATCCTTGAAGAAATGAGGCAGTTGGATGATGCTTTGGATGAAATGCATTTAGGTATGGATGCTCAAGAAATAATTTAAATGAATGATGATAAATAAATTTATCCTCAGATTGGAGCTTAGGTTACATATCTTAAAATCCACATAGATACATATTTACCCCCGATAAATATAGTTCTTCCAGAGGATGCTAGAAATAAGGAAAAAAGTATAGGCTCAAATCTTCCTAGCTCAAAGGAAATTCTAGAAGAAGAATCTTTGGATGAAAGTAAAAGTAAGGGGTCCCAAGTAACACTAGGATTTCAGAAAAAAAATCTTTTAAGAAAGAATTTCTTGGAAGACCTCATGTAACTAAGGGGAGGAAGAAAGATTAAGAGAATGTTAAGTTAATTGGTGATACATTGGTTGAGTTTGGTTCTATTAAGAGCATTGATTATCTCTTATTTCCTTTTAAAAAATGATTGTAATATATTGGAACATAAGGGGGCTTATTAACATCCCTAAAAAAAGGCTATTTGAGAATTGATTGCTTCTCATTCTCCCGATGTGGTGTTTATTGAAGAGTCTAAGTTATTAATGGATGGTAAGTTAAATATGACCTCTAATATTTGGTCTCAAAGTCAATGTTAGTACATTGGTGCTCAAGGGACCTCTAGGGGTTTAGCAGTTCTTTAGAACCCTCAAAATCTTGTGCCTCTTTGGTGTATTTATAGTAGGTTTTCTATTTCTATGAGTGTTGTGAGTTGTGAATTTGGTGAAAATATCATCCTCTCTAATGTGTATACTCCAAAGAATAATAATGAAAAATATGTACTATGGTCTCATATTAGATTTATTCATTCTCTTTCCCTATTTCATCCATGGGTTATTGAAAAATATTTCAATGTTATATTAAGTCTGGATGAAAAGAGGGACAAAATTTCTAGACTTGATCCTTCAATAGAGTTGCTAAGGGATAATGTTGTTTCTTTGAGGATGGTAGATGTAAATCCTTGTAATGATCTATATACTTGGAATAATAGAAGATGTGGAAAATAATCCACTGCATAGCATTTGGGTAGATTTTTGGTATCCTACTATTAGATGGGGAATAATTGGACAACTAGCTCTGAAATTTTAGATTGGAATGGATCTGATCATTGGTCAATCAAATTTATTTTTTCTCACTTTCAGGTTGCAAAAAACCCATCTTTACAGTTCCAACTTATGTGCCTTCGGGATCCTTCTCTTCAGGACCTCTTGGTGGAATGATGGCAAGAGGGAAAACCAAATTATAGTACTATGATGTTCTCATTCATTAAACAACTTCAATATGTCAAGTATAAGCTCAAAATATGGAATAGGTTATTCTTTGGCAATACCTTTTTAGAAAAAATGCAGTCACAATATCGGGTTGACACTATAACTAGCATAATCAGAGCCAGGGCCTCTCTAAAGAGTTATATAGAGCTGAAGCTAAGGTTGTAAAATATTTGGAGGAATGGGAACTTTGTGAGGAGATTTACTAAAAACATTAGGCTAGAGTGGATTGACTTTAGGAAGGAGACATGAACACAAAGTTCTTTCACAACTCTGTTAAGGACAAGACACATAGTAATCCTATCACGTCTCTCATCTCCCCAAAGTTTTTCCATCTCTCTTCTACTATGGAGGTCTCTTAGGAGGCCATAAGATTCTTTAGGGATTTTTTCACTGAAGATTATTCTTTGGCTATTAGGGAACAAATATTAGTTCTTGATTGTATTCCTACTATTGTCTCTACTAAAATAAATGAGAATCTATGTAGACTTGTTTCCTTGGAGGAGGTTGAAGGGGTGGTGTTAGGAATGAAAAAAGGGGAAAGCCCCTAGCCTAGATGGATTTTGTATTGAATTAATTTCAAGGCTTTTGGGAGATAATCAAATGAGATCTCTTGGATGTGGTGTATGAATCCTACAAAAACAAGCAAATGCTAAGGGCTATGAATGCTACTTTTCTTGCCCTTATTCTAGTAACATATAAAATGGTGAGAAATGATAGGATAGATCAATCACCAAGTTATAGTTTATAATAGGAAGATCCAAAACCTTGTAACTAAGGAAATTCGATTAGCACAAGATAGGATGTCGATTTGTGATCTTCACAATGTAGGGTTTTGGATTGGCCTTCCTTTCCCTAAAAGAAGGAATCATAAATGATATGAAAAGGAGAATATGATCTATGAAAGTAAGTTCTAAAGGGAAATGAGAATGATGTACTCACCTTGAGGGATGGTAGAGGATAAAACTTTATATCTGTAGAAACCGTATCAGAATTTGTTGAAATCTAAAACTGTTCTGGATCTGAGACCCTGAAACTTGTATTTTTGGACTGTGAAAGTGATATAATGCATGGTATAGGTTGAAATGAGGTATAGGTCAAAATATGTTTGACATATACCCAGGTATAGGTAAAAAATTCAACCTATACCTGAAACTATCAAAATCAAAATCATAAAGATGGTTCCCGAAAGGTCTTTGGATTGGCTTCTCAAATCTATAGTTGTATCTGCATTCTGAAGTCCGCACCTACACAAAAGAGAGAAGGGGAAATTTTTGTGGGGAGGGGATTTCCTTTCTCAAGACCGTGTTTAGGAATTAACCTTGAAATGTACTTGAAATTTCATGAGGAAATGTAATCTAGATCTGAAACATAAATTACCTTATACCTCAATGATCCAATGTCGCTTTGAAGATGATCACAAGTGTTGACGCAATAGCTTGGACTCCACAAAAAACCTAATAGTAAATAATGAAACCAAACCCTTGAAGAATGAATCTTTTTTTTGTCCACAATGTTGGATTGAATAAGATAGAGAAGAAGAAGAAGAAGAAGACTTGAAAGGATGAATGTAGATCTCCTCCCTTGATTGAAAAATCCTTTGCTTGGCCTCCAATGGGAGAAAGAAGCTCTATATATGAAATGAAATGAATTATATGCATGATGGAAATGATGTATTTGAAGACTTGAAATGTTTGAATGACTTCCTTGTACTTGCATTCTGCATGGGCTTGAATGCTTGATGATGGATGCCTTTAATGGATGGATACTTGCTTACTTGAAACTCATTGAATGCACAATAGATTGCTTGATAATGCTTGCATGAAGATGGGATGTCTTGAAATTGATGGATTGAGATCATGAATTTTAGGTGTAATGTGATGGAAAATGAGAGGAAGAGGCCTCCTTTTATAATGATTTCAGAGTCCAAATTTGCAAAGGCCGACTGCACTAGGCGAGAAAATAAAAGTACTTTGCATCAGGCTCAAAACCCATAAAAATTCAACCATCAAGGTATTCGTTGAAAGTGGTTTGACCTATACATGATATAGGTCAAACCAAGTCCGGCCTATACCTAGAAGATATAGATTTTGAAGTAAATTTGTGGGATTTGAGAGGTTTTAAGTGATTCAGTGGGAAATGAAAAGATAAGTGGGAAAATCAAGCATAAACGCATCCAAATATTGAAATTACCAAAGATGGGGCATAATAGGTCCTAGAGGGAAAATAAATTATGTGAATGGATGGATATTTGGGAAATATGCATAGAAATTAGAGCCATTATTTTTGAACTAATAATATTGATTTAGATGATGCAAAAGGGATAGAAGAACATGAAATCAATGTAGGAACCCATAAATGCTAAAATGGGGCTAAAAATGAGCACCTAAAAAGGGTTCTTTCTTTTTAGGATTATATATTTATCCCCCACTTTAGCAGGAGTACGAGTCCACCTCATGGTCATTGTAAAGTAGTAGAAAGAGAAAAAGATGAAGGTTATGGGCAAACTGCAAGGGGATAAGACATCCCTAAGTTCAAGGATGTAGGCCCCCAAACTAAGGATCTTAACCGATACATCCATACACAAGGATAAAGAAAACAAAAACAAATGCCTAGAGCTTACTAAGATTCCAGGTCAACTATTTGAAGAGACCTTGCTAGAGAAAATGTCTCAACCACTAATATCATACTCAGAAAGCTATTGCAAGAGCACAAGTGGTCACCTAAAAAGAGAAAGAGAATACATCAAGGATAAGATAAGACTCCATGATCCAATCAAATAGAAAAGTGTGTTATGTTATGGAGTCATGGAGGAGAGATCAATACAATCGTGGATGACACATGCTAGTCAATTTTATGTTGTGCTAGGTGATCCATGAGAGAGAGAAGAGAGAGGGATGTGACTACCTCACCCAGTAATATTTTATGTCTTACTGTGAACCACACAAAGTGTGACGTCACACCATGCCTAGTAAGATTGTATGTCTTACTTTGGACCACACAAAAGATAGGATTGAATGTTCTAGCAGGTTGTATGCCATGCTAGTCAATTCTATCTTAAAACATGTGCCTACAGGCGACTTTTCCTATGTGTACACCTCATGAATGGATACTGATCCACTATTTTCATGAATATTTTCTTATATGTGCACTTCATGGATGGATACATATCCATTATATCCATGAAGATTGGTTTGTATATGTGCACCCAATGGATGGATATAGATCCATAATATTCATGGGGATTGGTTTGTATATGTGCACCGCATGGATGGATACAGATCTATTCTATCCATGGGGGTTGGTTGTATATAATGTAAAAATGTGTAAGGGATGTTATATGTATGCCCCCCACTTAAGATGGCAAAAGAATTACTATTTTTCCATCTTAATGAAGTGATGAACAAGGATAAAGGAATTTCAACATCAAGACAGTATCCACAAGAAACACCCAATCCAAGCCAAAGAAGTCACAACTCCTATGAGGCCATGGAAGAGATGAATGCAAAGGGATACCATGCAAGAAGTGCAAAAGTGATCCTTGTGAAGGATGGCACATTGTTTAGTCTACAAGGTAAAGGATTTATTTACCATGGAAACCCAATTGCAAACAATAAATAAGGTTATGATCAAGGATGTATATCCTTAATGTAAACCAACATTTCTATGTAATATTGGATGTCACATAGTAGATAAATAGCACTTAACCAAGAGAAAAGTGGATCATTAAAGAAGATGAGAGAGATTGATATAATGCCCTTGCCCCCCAAGTGTGAATACAATGATAAAGGGGACCTATTATGCTACTCACAAAGTTTACTACACCATGTATGATAATGAACCCACAAAGAATAGGCTAAAAATGTTACATACTGTGGAGCAGCATAATAGGGACTTAGATGTTATTTATAAAAAATCAATATTGACGAGTAACTCATTGCAAGATGATATATGAATAATATCATTATCAATGAGTTGTTTGATTTTGTAATGTAAAGATTGATATTCATTAGCAGAGTGATCATGATACTGGTGATACATGCAAAAGGGAAGATTCATTAGTGTTTTACTATGTTATTTTTGCATTTAGGTCTACATATCACATAAGCACAAAGAAGTTTAGGAAAAAGTGTTTCTTGATTAAAATTAAGTGGAGAAGAAATGTTAGATGATGAAGGAGAGGATGTGGAAAAACAAGGAGACTCAAAATCAAATGCTTTAATAGGTTTATCCCTATTCTCAGCACTTTTTTGCGCACATCCTAAATCATGCTCATAATTGTGATTCACAATGGTGTTAACAGTAACTATTTGTGGCTTCTTATAAGGATTAAATCCTAGTCCATAAGAATGCTCATGTCATTTTTTTCCTAAAGGCACTTGAATTCCTTGTTCATATTTACCACAACCATTCCCATTGATTCCATGTTTCGGTAATAGATGATTACCAAGACCATAACGAGAAGACATATTAGAAAGAGTTAATTGACCTTCGTTAGTCACTATCTAATCACAATCAGGAATGATAGTTTCTAGATATTTTTTAGGAGTGGAAGAATTTAAAATATTATTATAAATAGGAGTTGTTTTGGATTATTTGTTAGATTTAGATTGCATAAAGTGAAGGTCTGAAACTTTTTACTCTCCAATATAAGTTGCCATGAAATCTAAGGATCCCCAATCATCATCAGAAAGGAGACTAGTACAAGGAGGATCATTGTTAGTTTTTTTATCTTGTTTTTCTTCAATAGACATAGGGTTATTGCTTAATTTAGTATTCAAACAACTATTCAGTCTATCATCTGTCTTAAGTGTGTACATCAAATTATTGTAGATAAACTTGACTTTTCAATGGAGAGTTGAAGGAATAACATGCATAGTGTGTAAACAAGGTCTACCCAAAATAAGATTATAACTAAGAGGTCCAGGCATCACATGAATAGGAGTATCTAGAATAATCAGACCTACTTTAATAGGTAAAGTGATGATATCCAAAGTTTTCTTTTAAATATTGTCAAAGCCACGAATAAGAATGTAATCAGGCTTAATAGTTAAAATATCAGCTTTTAATTCTTTGAGCATGTCCATACTAGAAACATTAAGTCCAGATCCATAAGGGCATCATATCAATATTGAACTTATTTAGGAGGTAAATCATCTTGAGTGAACACAATTTGAGGTGGGACTTGAGTAGCATGAATGCATTGCAAAAAGGAATTGATGGTATCTTGATTAGGTGGTGGGGTTTGAAAAGTAGTTAAATATTTTAGAAAGTCTTCATGATAAATGGAGAAGTTTGAAGAAGTTCCCAAATGGAAATATTGGGAGGGGTATTACTTAATTTCTCTACCAAATCATATTGCTTTCAAAATTTTTGGGGAAGACGGGGTGGAGGAGGAAGCATAGGTTGAGAAGGTGGGAGAGAAGTAGGAATAACTAGATTAGAAGGTTGAGGATTATTTTTTGTGCGATAGGTGTGAGCCACCACATGATAATCCTTAAAAAACTCCAAAGGACTTCTAGGTTTTCCTTTAACAATTATAATAGGATTGTTTGGAGTTTGGATAAAACTTATAGGATTATATCCTTTAACCGTAATCACAGGTGTAGTGAAATTTTCAGGGGTAAATTGAGGATAACCCTTAATGGTGATGAGAGGTCTATTAGGAGTTTGAGAGGAAGTTGATTGAGGATATCCTTTGACAGTTATCATAGGCTTGTTGACTACCGTAGGTTGTGTATGAACAATAAAATTGAATTGATCAAGCTCTTGATTGTTCATGGGTTCATCATTAGACGGGACAACATTAAGGAAGTTAGGAGTGAGATTATCCTCCATTCACAAGGTATCTTCATGAGTAGGAATATCTTTAGAATAGAAACTAAAGACATCCATTAATGCTTCATCACTACAAGGAGTGTTAAATGAAGGCAAGGTGATATTAAGAAAAGTATTTATAATGTATTCCTCTTTCTCTAAAATATCTTCATAAAGGGGGCATGTTTTAGGAGAAGGATAAAGAACAAGCATGCATGTGTTATCTTTAGAGAAAGTAGAAGAAATGTCAAGCATTATATCATCTTCTTGCACCAAGGTTGTTTCATGAGTGAGAGAATAGTTAACATTATAATCTAGTGGTTCATCCCAAATAGTGAGATCATTTCAAACTTTAGAATTACAATCATAGTTCATTTAAGCTTAATTCCTAGAAGGAAAGGTGTCACATAGGGAATTTTGTAAGGTATTCTCATGGGGGAAGCACATATCAAGAGAGTAGTTAACATAAATCTTCAACACTTCTCTCAAAGAGAGAGAGATTATTGAAAGAAGGATTAAGAAAACCTTCTTGCACCAATATGGCCTCATGGAGAGGGGGATCTTTAGGAGAAGGATAAAGTGATAAAAGGGAAGCTAAACCACTATCACTTTGAGAAAATAGATAGATTTTAAGACTAATATAAAAGAAAAACATACATGGAATGAAATTTTGTTTTTGTATTTTGCACTAACTAAATATATAAAAATGAATTTTAAGAATGCAATGAATGTAGCTATATTAGATCTAAGTGACTAACAATACAAAAAAAAGAAAAGAAGATCTAAGATGTAAATAAAATGCATACAAAGTAGATCTAGATATGTAAATGCATAGAAGGGGCATCTAACACCAAAATCAAAATGGAGATGTAAGAAGTTGGGTTCACCAAAATGTATGATATAAAATAGTGAACTAATGAATCTAGATGCATACAATGTAACAAAGATATAATGCATATAAAGTAGATCTAGATAGAAACAAAATCTAAAACCAAAATCACAATCAAAATGTTATAAGTCTGGTTCACCAACATGTAAAGTATAAAATGGTGAGCAATGCTAGGATAGATCACTAATCAAATTATAGGTTGCAATAGGAAGATCCAAAACCTTGTAACAAATTAAATCCTTTTAGCACAAGATAGGATGCCAATTTGTGATCTTCACAATGTAGGGTTTTGGATTGGTCTTCCTTTCCCTAAGAGAAGGAATCATAAATGATATGAAAAGGAGACTATGATCTATGAAATTAAGTGCTAAAGGGAAATGAGAATGATGTACTCACCTTTAGGATAGTAGAGGAAAAAACTTTAGATCTCTAGAAACCCTGTCAAAATTTGTTTAAATTTGAAACTGTTCTAGATCCAGGACCCTGAAACCTATATTTTTGGACAATGAAAGTTACAAAACTCCAGGTTTAGGTCAAAATGAGGTATAGATCAAAATAGGTTTGACATATACCCAGGTATAGGTAAAAAATTTGACCTATACCCAAAAATATCAAAAATAGAATCAGAAATATGGATCTGGAAAGGTCTTCAGATTGGCTTCTCTGATCTATAGTTGTATCTGCATTCAGAAACCATCACCTACACATAAGAGAGAAGGGGAATTTTGGTGGGGAGGGGATTGCCTTGATCATTCCCCTATTTATGAATTAACCTTGAAATGTAATTTAAATTTCACGAGGAGTGTAATATAGATTTGAAACATAAATTACCTTATACCTTAATAATGCAATGTCACTTAGAAGATGATCACAAGTGTTGATGCGATAAATTATGATGAGGTAGAATTGATTAAATGTTTGAATTTGATAAGTTGATGATCACCAAGCTACAAAAGTAAATGCAAGACATTAAATCAGTTAATGTGTTGTTTTGTCATTGATGTCAACTTGATATGGTTTGATTGGTCATATACATATTGTCATTAAAATTGAAGAGTTGAAGAGACAAAGTTTATGTGGTCGGTAAAACATAAAATTTCAGTATACACCGAGTGATAGTAAACACCGATGGACAATGAACACCAAGAAGTTCATAGTGTATACCGAGCACCGCAGTAACTGAGCAAGTGGTTACCGGGCAAGAGCTATTTACCGAGCATAACTGAAGTTGTTACTAAGGATAACTAGATTCAATGACCAAGCATAACTGAAGTTGCTACCAAGGACAAGTGGAGTCAATAAACGAGCTAACTGAAGTTGGTGACCGATCATAACTAAAGTTAAAGAACGTCAAAACTACTTAGCTGACATGAGCTATATTTAGAGATTGATTGCTTTATTCTTAATGATCAATTAAACTAAAGCATGGAAGATATTTAAAGTGTGTTTTATTCACAGCTATCATGGAGAGATTTGCGGCATAAAATTGAAGGAGATATTTACGGATTAAAGAAAGCATGGCAAGATTTACAGATCAAAAAGTGATCTACGACAAAAACAAGGATATTGAGCGGCTAATCATGTCTATAAAGAGAGACAAGGAATTCATTATGAAAAAGAGGAATTTTTAATATATTCTAATGAATATGGAGTTCTTCATGCAAATCCAATCATACCAGCTGAAGAACAGAGCCAACAAATTCTGCAGACACCGAGCAACAGAGGATAGAGCATTCGCCGAGAAGAAGAAAGAAAGAGAGCAAAGGAACTGAAGATCATATTGATCAGAGAGGTATTATTGGACTAACAATAGATATGAATATCTACAAGTTAAATTTGTATTTTGAATAGATCATTTACTATATCAGTTTAACCATTGATTCATAAAATATCTTAACCGAGTGGGATTTAACCATCCTTATTGTATTGAGATACTCAAGAGTATCAAAAGGTTTTCTTGTTGACAACATAGTGAATGCTAGGTCAAAAGAAAAACTATTAGTTTTGAATCCTCTAATAAGGTCGCACTTAATAGTGTGTTTGTAACCTTTAATAGGGTTGGCTCTTCATTGAGCTCACTTTAGAAGAGGATTTTTTGGGGTTATTGTTCCCAAGTGGTTTTTTCCTTAATAGGGTTTCCACGTTAAAATCCATGTGTCAAATGTGTATTTCTTTCATTGCATTGATAGTTTGCTTTACATATTACTAAAACTAGATTGGTTGGTAAACACTAAGTTTAATTGCTCCTACTTAGTAAAGTCTAGAAAAGATAAACAATATATCTTACCGAGCAGTATATATTTGTTAAAGTTAGTTAAGGCATACATCTTGATGGACTGAAAGATAATTGATGATATTATACATGTGATATAAAGTTTTGGGTTGGATCTTATTGGAATTATTTTAAGGTCACTGATTCACCCCCCCATCCTCTCAGTTATTTCTAACAATTGGTATCAGAGCTTTGGTGCTTGGAAGAAAATTTTAAAGACTTAAGATAAAGATCACAAGATGATTAAAAGGGATGTGCCTAAGTTGAACAAAGACAACTTTGCATCATGGAAAAGTAGGATAAAACTTCATCTATCAGGTATTGAAAATGATGTCACACAATACTTGGATACTGAATATGTTGCACCTATTGGACCTCTGACTGTTGATCAATTAAGAGAGAAACATGAACACAATTATATGATGATAGAAATTTCTTCTTCACTATCCAATGCTAAATTTGAAGATGTTAAATCATGCACCTCTGTAAAGAAAATGTGGGACAAACTCAAGCTAGTATATGGAGGAGACACTAATGTGCTGAGAGATAAATTTGAAAGCCTAAGAGGAAAGTTTGATGACCTAAGAATGAAATATGGAGAGAACATCACTCGGTATAGTAGCAGAATCAAAGAAGTTGTTAATGCTATCCGTGGAGTAGGAGGATTACTTGAGGAAGAAACAGTTGTAAGTAAAATTTTGAGAATGTTACTGCATGTTTATGCTATTAGAGTATCTGCAATTCAAGAAATGAGAGCAGTAGCATATAAAAATCTTACTCTTGATAGTTTGAATGGTAGACTTATTTCATTTGAGATGAACAACTATGACAACAATGTCTTACCAACTATTGAGTTTGCATTCAAATCTTCTCTGAAAATAAGCAAATCTAGTAACAAACACACTATGAGAAATGATACTGACAGTGATAGCGATGAAAAAAAACTTGATGAACTTGAAGCACTAATGGCTAGAAGATTACATAAAGGTAAAGGAAGATATAAAGGTAAATTACCATTGGTTTGTTTTAATTGCAAAGAAATTGGACATTTTGCTGCTAGATGCCCTAACAAGAGAAAGGATGAAAGAAACAATGACAGATCTTATGAAAAGAAGTTTGACAGAAGTGATGACCGAGACTACAGAAGCAATTTACACTCTGACATAAGAGATAACCAAGATTATAAGGACAAAGCAAAGAAGGCTTGTTACCTGGTTGACAACAAAGCTGAAAATACTGACACCAATTCTGATGAAGATGTCAAGGTAGTATTTGTTGCTATGAAGGATGATTCAGACGAAGAAAAGGCGCATGTTGAAACTGCACTCATATCTAAAGTTAGCAAAAATGATGTCTGGATTATTTATAGTGGTTGTACTCATCACATGACTGGAGATAAAGAAAATTTTGAAACTTTTGAATATTATAATGGTGGATTAGTTAGGATGGGTAATGACTCACCTTGACCAGTTGAAGGAAAAGGTACCATCATGTTAAATAAACTGATCAGGTGTGAAAATGCATATTGGGTGAAAGGAATTAAATATAATCTATTGAGTGTTTCATAGTTGAACAATACAAGACACCAAGTTGTATTTGAGAAAAAATGGCAATGATCTATAATGGAATAAGAAAGTTGATCGGTTCTGGTGAACAAACTAAAGGTAATCTATTATATCTTGACAACATTGAGACCACTTGTTTATTGGCTAGAAATGAAGACATTTGGTTGTGACATAAAAGGTTATTTCATGTGAATTTTGACTACATGGTTAAGATAAGTAAGAAAAGAAAAGTAAGAGGCTTACTGAGTATATCAAAGCCTGACCATGTTATGTGCAAGAATTGTCAAAAAGGAAAAATGACAAAGTCTAGTTTCAAGAGAAAAACCTACACATCTAATACTATTCTAGAGTTAGTCCATACTGACTTATGTGGACCAATGAGAACAAAGAACTATTATGGTGATAGATTCTTTATTCTTTTTATTGATGACTATTCTAGGATGATGTATGTCATGTTCTTAAAAGAGAAATTTGAAGAATTTAAGATTTTCAAATGGTATAAAGCTAAATTTGAAAAAAAAAGTGGAAAAGAACTGAAATGTTTAAGATCAGATAGAGGAGGAGAATTTATTTATGATGAATTCACTAACTTTTGTAATGAGCATGGAATTACAAGACAAGTTTCTACACCAAGAACACCACCTCAAAATGGGATTGATGAAAGAAGGAATAGATCAATTGTTGATTGTTCCAGAAAACTGATGATTGAAAAAGACATCACACAAACATTCTGGAGAGAAGCTGTAAGTATTGTTGTCTATACACTAAACCGAGTTCAATTGAAGAAAGACACCAATAAGACACCTTATGAGCTATGGTATGGATACACACCAAATGTGAGTTACTTTAGAATTTTTGGAAGTCAATGCTATATATTGAAAGATGATAGAAATGGGAAACTTGATTCTAAAATTGATGAAGGAATATTTCTAGGTTATTCTACTAAAAGAAAATCTTATAAATGTCTGAACAAATCTTATAACAAAATCATTGAGAGTGAAAATGTTAAAGTGGATGAATTTGCTGAGAAAAATGATGAGGAAAGCAGGAAGGAACCTGAAGATTACAATAAATTTATCTACATTGATGAACCTGACAATCTTCTCGCATAACAGACAAGATCTACTTAGCAACAGTGTAATGCTACCGAGTGACAAGACAATGCAACTGAGCAACATGCTGCACACACTGAGAATCAGGAAAATGATCACAATGCTGAATCAAGCGATGAATATCAAAATAAAGATTAAAATGATGATCACATATCTGAACTTGTACTTGATACACATGTCAGAAGACACCATCCACAGGACCAAATCATTGGAGACAAAAGAGCAGGAATGGGAACAAGAAGTAAGTCACTTAACACTAGATGTTTGATTTGTGATTTTGAGCCTAAATCTGTTAATAATGCACTTGAGAATCAAGAATGGGTTAGTGAAATAAATGAAGAGATTGAACATATTAAGAAGAATAAAACATGGACATTAGTACCTAGACCGAGTGACAAAAATGTCATTGACACCAAATGGATTTTCAGAAACAAACTGAATGAGAATGGAGAAGTCACAAGGAACAAAGCAAGATTGGTATGCAAAGGGTATGCACAAGAAGAAGGTATTGACTATGGAGAAACCTTTGCACCCATTGCTAGACTATAAGGAGTAAGAATTATACTTTCTTATGCTAATTTTAAAGGATTCAAAGTATACCAAATGGATGTTAAATCTGCATTTCTGAATGGAATACTAGAAGAGGAGGTATGCATTGAACAACCTGAAGGGTTTGTTGATCCTAACAATAGGAACATGGTTTGTAAACTACACAAAGCCTTGTATGAATTGAAACAAGCACTAAGAGCATGGTATGAAATACTTCACTCTTATTTCATTAGTATTGGATTTGTTAGAACAAGTGATAACAACAATCTGTATTTGAAAGCAGATATTGATGATAAAACTTTGATTGCTGAGATATTTGTTGATGATATCATATTTGGAGGTAATGATATACTATTTAAATAATTTGCTGATGAAATGAGCAAAGAATTTGAAATGTCAATGTTTGGAGAGATTAAATTTTTTCTTGGTCTACAGATTTTACAACAGGATGCAGGCATCTACATCACACAATCCAAATACATCAAAGAAATTATGAAGATATTCAAGGTGGAGGACTCCAAACTAGTTGGAGCACCTATGGTAACCAAATGCAAATTGAAAAGGGAAGAAAAGACAACTGAGGTAAATCAGACCTTATACAGATCTATGATCGGTAAACTAATGTATTTTATACACACTAGACCTAATATAGCACATGCAGTTGGTATAGTTGCAAGATTCTCTGCTAATCTAAAGGAATCACATATGACTGTTGTTAAAAGAATTTTGAGGTATTTGAAGCATACTGAAGACTATGGTTTGTGGTACAATAAAGAAGGAAAATTTGAGCTACAAGTTTATACCGATGCTGATTGAGCTGGAAACATAGATGATAGAAAGAACACTATAGGAGGAGCATTCTTTATGGGTGATAGAATTGTCACGTGAATAAGTAAAAAGCAAGGATGCATATCTCAATCAACTACAAAAGTAGAATATGTAGTCGCTGCTACAAATTTCTCTAACATTGTATGGATCAAGCAATTGCTAAAAGGTATGAATGGGGATATTCTTGAACCAGTAATTATCTATTGTGATAATACGAGTTCTATAAATATTTCAAAGAACCATGTGATGCATGCTAAGACAAAGAACATAGCCATTAAGCATCATTACTTAAGGGAACAAGTACAAGAGAAATGTGTAATGTTGGAATATGAACAATCCAAAGAGCAACTAGCATAAATATTCACCAAACCATTTCCAAAGGATACATTTGAGTACCTGAGGAATAGAGTAGGGGTTTGTTCCTTGTCTACTAGTCACTAATCTGACTTAAAGGTTGCGTCAACCTACACATTATCAGAACATTAATCATGTTGATGCAAGATGAGATATGGATTGCAATGACATATCAGTACAAGAAGGTACTTATCTGAACCACACACAAAAGATAGTGTTGACTACTACAGAGCTATATTGTTGATGGAGAAGAGATTCAATGATATATTTTTGTTTGGCATTGCTGTCAAAGGGAGAGAAATATTCATCAGGAAGAGGAACATCTAAAGGGAGAGAAATGAAATATCTATCATGATTCAGTCAAATTGAGAATGAAATATCCATCAAAGAGAAGAACATCTAATTAGAGAGAAAAATTCAATGAAATAACCATCCATCAAAGGGAGAGAATTGGAGAAAGTGAATGCTACATATCTATCCAGAAAAGGGAGAAGAGATTCTACATCAAAGAGAGAGACAAATTCAGAAGATAGTATTGCTACACCTATCCATTAAAGGGAATGAAGAAAGGGAGAGCACACGAAAAGAATCAAATCTAATCTAGAAGAGCTTACAGAGATTTAGATATTTGAATTGGTTATAGAACAATAAGTTTGGTATGATATGGCATATTTAATGTTGTGTTGCCATCAATGCCAAAGGGAGAGATTGATGAACTATAACTCATTAAATATTTGAAGTTGATAAGTTGATGATCACCGAGATGGAAAAGTAAACGCAAGACATTAAACCAGTTAATGTATTGTATTTTCATTGATGTCAACTTGATATGGTTTTATTGGTCATACATATATTGTCATTAACCTTGAAGAGCTGAAGAGACAAAGTTTATATGGTCGGTAAAACATAAAAGTTGAGTATACACCGAGTGATAGTAAACACTGACGGACAATGCACACCAATGGAGAATGAACACCAAGCAGGTCACAGTGTATACCGAGCACCGCAGTAACCGAGCAAGTGGTTACTGAGTAAGAGCTATTTACCAAGCATAACTGAAGTTGTTACCAAGAAAAACTGGAGTCAATGACCGAGCATAACTGAAGTTGTTACCGAGGACAACTGGAGTCAATAACTGAGCTAACTAAAGTTGGTGATTGAACAAAACTAAAGTTAAAGAACGTTAAAACTACTTAGATGACAGGAGCTATATTTAGAGATTGATTGCTTTATTCTTAACGATCAGTTAAACTAAAGCATGGAAGATATTTAAAGTGTGTTTTATTCACAACTATCATGGAGAGATTTGTGGAATAAAACTGAAGGAGAGCTTTACGAATTAAAGCAATCATGGGAAGATTTACGGATCAAAAAGTGATCTACAATAAAAAAAGGAGATTGAGTGGCTAATCATGTTTATAAAGAGAGACAAGGAATTCATTATGAAAAAGAGGAATGCAGAATATATTATGATGAAGATAGAATTATTCATGCAGATCTGAACATACCGGTTGAAGAATAGAGCCAAGGAATTCTGCAGACACTAAGCAACAGAGGACAGAGCATTCACCGAGCAGAAGAAAGAAGAGAGAAAAGGAATTGAAGAGCATATTGATCAGAGAGGTATTATTGGACTAATAATAGATCTGAATATCTACAAGTTAAAGTTGTATTTGGAACAGATCATTTACTGTATCAGTTTAACCATTGATTCAAAAAATCTCTTAACCAAGTGGGATTTAACCATCCTTATTGTATTGAGATACCCAAGAGTATCAAAAGGTTTTCTTGTTGACAACATAGTGAATGCTAGGTCAAAAGACAAGTTGTTAGTTTTGAATCCTCTAACAAGGTCGCACTTAACAATGTGTTTGTAACCTTTAACAGGGTTGGCTCTTCACCGAGTTCACTTTAGAAGAGTGGAATTTTTTGGGTTACCGATCCCAAGTGGTTTTTCCCTTAACAAGGTTTCCATGTTACAATCCATATGTCAAATGTTTATTTATTTCATTGAATTGATATTTTTCTTTACACATTACTAAAATGGGATTGGTCGGTAAACACTAAGTTTAATTATTGCTACTCGGTAAAGTCTACAAAAGATAAACAATATATCTTACCGAGTAGTATATATTTGTTAAAGTTATCAAGGCATACATCTTGATGGACTAAAAGATAACTGATGATATTATACATGTGATATAAAGTTTTTGGTTGGATCTTATTGGAATATTTTAAGGCCACTGATTCACCCCCCCCCCTCTCAGTTATTTCTAAAAAATTCAACTCCACAAAAACCAAATAGGAAATCATAAAACCAAACCCTTGAAGGATGAATGTTGTAGATTGCCACAATGTTGGGTTGAATAAGAAAGAGAAGAAGAAGACTTTAATGGATGAATGTAGATCTCCCCCCTTGATTGAAAACCCCTTTGCTTGGCCTCCAATGGGAGAAAGAAGATATATATATATATGAAAGGAAATGCCTTAGATGAATGATGTAAATGATCGATTTGAAGACTTGAAATTCTTGAATGGCTTCCTTGTACTTGAATTCTTGATGGGCTTGAATGCTTGATGATGGATGCCTTCAATGGATGGATGCTTGATTACTTGAAACTCCTTGAATGCATAATAGATTGCTTGATAATACTTGAATGAAGTTGAGATGTCTTTCAATTGATGGGTTGATATCATGAATTGTAGGTGTAATGTGATGTGAAAATGAGAGGAATAGGCCTCCTTTTATAATGATTTCAGAGTCCAAATTTGTGAACGTTGACTGCACTGGGTGAGAAAATGAAAATAGTTTGCATCGGGCCTGAAACCCACCAAAATTCAATCCCCAAGGTATAGGTAAAAATTGGTTCAAACTATACCTAGAAAGAGTAAATTTTGAGGTAAATTTGTGAGATTCGAGAGGTGTTAAGTGATTCAAGGAAAATAGAAAGATAAGCGGTAAAATCAAGCATAAATGCATCCAAATCTTGAAATTAACAAAGATAGGGCCTAATAGGTCCTAGAGGGAAAATAAATTATGTGAATGGATGGATATTTGGGAAATATGCATAGAAATTAGAGCCATTCTCAAGTTTTGAACAAATAATATTGATTTTGGCTAGAAGAACATGAAATCAATGTGTGAACTCATAAATGCTAAAATGGGGATAAAAATGAGCACCTAACAAGGGTACTTACTTTTTAGGAATATAAAATTCCTAAGAAGGAGGGTTTCTACTCTTTCAATTCTGTCCACCCTATTTATTTTTGTAATGTGGTCTATAAAATTATTTCAAAATTTATTGCTAATAGACTTAAAGGGTGGCTACCTAAATTGATATATGAGGAGCAGGGAGGCTTTGTTGCCGGTAGACAAATTCTTGATGGAATTGTAATAGATTTTTAAGAAATACATTCTATGGAAACTTCAAATGAGAATTTTATGTTTATTAAGTTGGATGTGGCCAAGGCTTATGACGGATTTAAATGGAGTTTTCTTCATAAAATTCTTGATGCCTTCAATTCTATTGGGGATTGGATTAACTAGGTCATGAGTTGTGTCTCGACCTCATCTTTTTCTAATTTCATCAGCAATCAACCCATTGATCTTTTTGGAGCTTTAAGAGGCTTGAGACAGGGTGATCCTCCTTCCCCATATGTGTTCATCCTTATGGCAGAAGGTCTTGGAAGACTAATTGATTCCAGAGTTAGGCAAGGTTTGATTAAAGGTTGGGATTGGGGCAATGGTCTTTCCCCCTCTTCCTATCTTCAATTTTTTGATGACACCACTCTGATGGGTGTTGCTAAAATTCTGGAGGCTACTAATTTTAGGAAGGCTCTTGATATCTAATTGATAGATTCTAGACAACATATTAATGGGGACAAGTATTTTATTTACTTCTTCAAAACACCTTTGTCTATTCAAGCTAGGATTTCTAGGGCTCTTATATTTTAGGTTGGTCTACTTCCTTTTGTACATCTCTTGGAATACCTTTATTTGATCGCCCCCTGAATAGGACTTGTTGGCAAGATATTATGGATAAGATTCACAAGACGGTGATTCACTGGACTTATAGATGGTTGTCTTCAAATGGAAGAATGATTCTCTTAAATTATGTGGTTCAGGCCCTCCCAATCTATAGATGTTTTGTGTAGACTACCCCTATAAGATTCATTAAGGAATTTGACTCGTTATCTAGACAGTTTCTCTAGACTGGTAATTTTCTCTCTTTAAAGTGGAGTCTAGTAAGATTTGAGACTCTATTTGTAGACCACTATATTATAGCAGTATTGCTCTTCAAAAAATAGGTATGAATAGTTGTGTTTTGGTTGGTAATATTTTCTTGAGCTTGTGCACCTACCAAGACTATAAATTTTCTAAAATCCTCAACTTAAAATATTTAGGGGGTGGATAGCACAAATATTCCTAGATACAATATGACAAGTAAGGGCTCTATGATAAGGAATACCCTTAAAAGAGGAGCTTGGGTTATTGAGTAGGATCTTTTCTGGATTTGTAATAAAGGATTTTAAGCTCTTTTCTGAAATGAATCTTGGGATGGATTACCTTCCATTCTTTCCCAGTTCCCACAACTTCAGTCTCTAGGTGATAGATTTATTGAAGCGGGTTGGACTAGAGTTGAGGATTTTAAAAAGTATTAGAGTCTTGGATCAGCAGAAGTGACTACATGGAAGGAACCTCATGAATGGCCTTTGGGAGGTTCAACAAATAATCAAGATGCGTTAGAAAGGATTTTGGCAGGAAGGATTTGCAATTCCCTAAGGGGACAAGATGTTCTTACCTAGGGGCCTGACCCAAAGGGTAACTTTTCTTTTTCTTCAGGGTACTTAGAGTTGGATAACATGACTCATGGTAAGGTGATTAATCCTTGGTGAAAATGGATTTGGAATAGATTCTCATTTCCCAAGTGTAACTTCTTATGGTTGGTGGTCCAAGTTAGGTGTTTAACCTGGGAAAATCTTCATAAAATTGGATCTCATGGTCCCTCTAGATGATTTTTGTGTAACAATAGTGAGGAAAATAATTCTCACCTCTTTTTTCAGTGTGACTCTTCTAAGAAAATTTGGAATTTTTTATGGGGGCCCTAGAAACATGCATGTGTTCATTCCAGTACCCTTTTGGATTTTTGGAATAACCTTGGTAAACCCCCAGCTAAAACCTCTTTCCTCCAGGTAGCTTGGGACATTGGTCCCTCTTTTATTATTTGGAAACTGTGGTTAAAAATTAATCACCATATTTTTCAAGATAAGAGGATGTTGGTTCAACATGTTTGGAAAATAATAATTACCATGCTATAAGAAACTTTATTAGCAAAGTGTGATCTCTCAGGAGATGTGGATCTAGGTGACATTTTTGTTATTCAAAATTTGAAAATTTTGGGGGATATTAATAATGTTCATCTTATGAGAAGTAGGCAGGTTATCCATCATCATGCCAAGAAGAAGACATAAATAACTGGTAACTAGTCTCCCCCCTAGATTTCTTAATATAAATACTAATGGCTCCTCTCAAGGAAATCCAGGACATGCAAGAATAGGAGGTATTGGTAGGGATAGCCTTGGTAACGTAATATTTTTTTTTTCTTACAAGGGATATTACAATAATAATTTTAGGGAATATTTGGATGTTCTCTATGCTCTTGAGAGTTCTTGTACTCTTGGATGGTGCAATGTTATCGGTGAATCAGATTATCATATTGTTATGGGAATGCTAAACAAATAGAAACTAGAAGGTGTGGACTAACACGTAGCTACTCTGGGAAGACAAATCCTAGGTTTGATAGACTCTTTAGAATTTATTTCTTTATGCTATATTCCCAAAGAGTTGAATAAAGTAGCGGATTGTCTTACTAAGTGAGCTTCTAAAAATATGATTTGTTGGAATGTTGGGAGCAGTGATGATTTGCCTCAAGATTATACACAGACTCTTAATAAGATTTTTGAAGAGGATATGATAGGGTAGTTCTGGTGGCCTATGGGGGCACCTATTATTTCTTTCTTTATGTAGCCTTTGTGCATTCTGATTCAATAAAATTTTATGATCTTTTTTAGAAATAAAAGTGCAAATGAAAGAGGTTCTCTAGATAGTCGAGCTAGCTCTCTGTCATAGACATTTGAATTGCACGTAGATGAAACCCTAACACATTGGCATATTGTACAAAAAAAAAAATAATCACATAAAATTAATAGTATAATCTTACCTGAATTCCAAGGATGAAAAATATTGGAACATGAGAAGATGAAATATATTAACACTTATTCATTAAAATAAATAAATAAAAGAATAAAAAAGAGGAAAGAGATTACCCACAAGCCAAAATATTGTGAAAGGTTCCTCAATGTGAGCTCCTTCCAAACCTACATAATAGAAGACCGAAGCCAGATGTTGGGGGATTGTTTAGGGTCTTAGCTTAAGCAAACCTCCACTTTGGTGTTTCTACCTCCATTGAAAACTAAGAAAGATTGAGACAAAAATGACATGAATAGAAACACAAGAGATATTTGTAAGCTTCAAATAAAATACAATGCAATGAGTTTAAAGAGGTTTGTTCAAAGATACAAGTTACCAATCCCTCACAACAAAGGAAGACAAACTATCCAAGGGCATATTTTCATTCACATGAATTCTATGAGAGAAGAAGAATAAACCTCAAAGATTCAACATTAATTCCAGTACGATGATAAGAGATTAAAGAGGACACTATTATATTAGGCATGAAAGAAGATTAAAAATTCCAAAGACAAATTCTAGAGAGAGTGAATGAGTTAATGAATGAGATAGGCATACAAGGATTCTTGAATGTAAATATAGAAAGTATAGATTCATCCATGATGCTCAGACAAGCCGACCAAGGTGCAACAATATTAAAGCGCATGAAGTTTTATGCTTCAACAATTAGTACAATGATCATAAATGTTTGTAGGATGTTAGCATGTCACATAGAAATTTTTACATCATGCATCCATCTAGGAAAAAATAGACTTATAACATGATAATTGGTCTTATTTTATTATCCATGAGAATATTTTATTAATTTATGGTTTATATGATGTGTAATTATAGGGTATGCAATTTAAAACATTATGACAAGTACTATCTCTATTGTTGTTACTTGGAATCATTGGTAGCCTGCACTGTGTCCAATCAGTTTCCTTTCCTATCAATGATGTCCCTATCATATATAGATTGTATATGGTTAGCATTAGAAAGAAAGTGTAAACTATAAATTAAGAGCCAAAATAATTAAAAATATTGAGCATACATGATATTAATATTTATGTAGAGGCCCTAGATTTTTTCCTTTTTGAAATGTACTATTAGTACTTTTTTCTCCGATTAATGTGAAGGTTGAGAGAATAGGTAAATGTCTCCAATGAACAAAATTTTTAATAAATTAATTTTCAATATTGTTTTAAATTTACACATTGACTTTTCAAGAAAATATTTATTTTAGTTTGAAAAATTCTAACATTTAATTGGTTAAAAGCATATATTGATATACTAGTTAAGAAGTTTTTATAATGTTTTTTATATTAATCAACAACAAAATAAGGGTTCTGACCCTTACAAACCCATATCCCAAAGACGTAGAGAAAAACAACACACTAACAATAAAACAACATAAAAAACTACCTAAAGAAACAACTAAAGATAAGCTACCATTTATAGCGTGGTCAACCAACATATGCACAACCATATCTTTTAGCACATTATATAGCTCATGTAAAACCTAAAATTAGAAGAAGCAAAACAATCTATACATCTAAAAAAAGAAAAGAGTTCCTTCTAGAACTAGAGTTCATATTAATATAAAAAATATATAAAAAGTTTTTTTCTGGAAACCCCACAGGGGAAAAGTCTTAAAAACCACAACCAACTCAAAATTAAACATAGAAAAGAGATTTAATTTCACAACATGACTAGTAAAACACATGGCTCTATTCATCCATGAGGAACTTGAATAAATCTTTGTAATTTCCTTTGTCTTCACAATCCTTGCCAAGAACCTTGTATTGCATCAAACACAGAGATGTTGCAGAACTATGCATGACCCATAGGTTGAACTTGGAGATACTCCCCATCTTCCTTTCCATATCAAGCATTTTAGTTTTGAGTTACCTGAGCTCTGTTTCAAATTGGCCAAGTCCAAGGTTATGTTTTGGAATTTTGTACAGATGGAATTACCAGCAATATGGTTAACATTCTCTTCTTCAAGCATCATATCCAAAATTAGGTTGATCAACCCATCTTTCATGATGATAGAGATATGAGTGGAACTACCAGTTGTTTATTTGTTAGAGTTGTCAATAGTTTTACTTTTAGCTCCATCACACTCCATCGTCTTCCCCTTCTCTCATTTATCCATAATTTTCCCACTCGCTCGGTTAGTATCTGTAGACGTCTAAAATCATCCTTATATTAATTTAATTAATATCCCCTTGGCATTATAATTAATTTTAATTAATTAATTATATTTTTTATGTTCTTCTATTTATTTAATTAAATATAATTCACTTTCCATAGTATTTGAGTTTAATTTAAATACTATCCCCCTTTGATGTATTAAATTTTATTTAATACATTCCCCTTCATTAGTCCCCTTTAAATAAATTTTAATTTATTTATTCCTCCATATGACTTAAATTCTACTAAACCAAATTAATCTAAATTTTAAATTTAGATTAAGCTAATTTGAACCTAGATCCTACCCTACCTCACATCACTCTCACCAAATAAACCTACTCACTAATTAACTAAAGTTAATTAGGCTAATTTATGGATTCCTACACCAATTAGTCCTAATTATTTGCTCACACATGTGTGAGCAAATTTTCAAAAATACACTTTCCAAATAATCCTTATTTGGTGCCAATAAGGTTTTTTACACCCATGATGACACCTTCTTACACTTTCTAAAAGTGTTTTATTGGCCCAAATCTCTTACACCTCTTACAAGATCTTTCACATGTGTACTTTAAGTACACTTTGACCTATCACATCCAAAGTTGCTCACACATGTGTGAGAAAAGTGGGCCTCTTGCATGGCTTATGTGTCCCTCATGTGGCACCTATGT
>MU225663.1:102230-113935 GCA_018584345.1 Thuja plicata | reverse complement strand
GGGCCTCTTGCATGGCTTATGTGTCCCTCATGTGGCACCTATGTGGATGCCACATGAGCTCCACCTCATCCAAGCCCTCTCTCTCCTCCAAAAAATCTATAAATAGAGGTCATTGTCAAGAGCAAATTATCTCCCTTTTATGCATTGTTATCATGCTAGTTTAGCTCTAGAATTTCTTAGTGCATTTTATGTTTTATGCTCATTAGTTCATAGTTGAATCTATAAATCACATGTTAGGATAATGACAAATGAATCTAGTTTTATTAGCTATTGCATATCATTGTAGTGTAACATTTGCATTTTCATCCTAATCTTGGTGAATAACTTGAGACAAGTTCTTCATACTTGTTCTCGAGTTCTTCATCACATCCATTAGTTTGAATTGTAGGTTTCAATCCATAGCATGCAAGCAATCAAAGTGGGATTTTTATATTGTGTTGGGAGAGCACACCCACAAACCTTCTCTGAGAGAAAATCAACAAGGCATTGGGTGCCCTTGTTTAGCTCATCGGAGGTTATGATGGAGTCTTTTGTTTTAAAGTATGTTCTTAGATATGTTAATGTAGTTTATTGATGTATTTTTCTAATGTTTGCATGTCTGAGTGTGCTCCCAACAGGTTAGATTTCAGCATATACATTTTGGAACACTCGGTGGGACCCACGTCCCTTAATTTCTAACATTTTTTGTAGACTTTCTGCGGTTTTGGAAATTTTCACGCAGACCCGTCTCCGCTCTGGAGTCACCATTTACCGTCTACTCTTCTCAACCGTCTGTGATACTCAGTCATCTGTGCCTATAAATCACCATCTCTGCCTATTCAAAAATAGACTCATAATACTGTGGTTTAAACTATTTTTTTATCAAGTTTTTAGTATTTTAACTCTCGGGTTTTTGATAGTGAGACAATTTTTAGGAGTTAAATGTTGTCTAATTTGATAAAAATATTATTTTTATGTCTGATTAAGTCTATTTTTAGTAGAATTTGACTGTGTTAATTTGGCCATCTGTGCAGGTGATTTGTCATTTTCGCAGCTCGCCGTCTTCGCAGATCACCGTCTGCACAGCTCACCGTCTGTGATACTTGGTCGTCTACACATTTTCCTAGGTTTTAGTGATTTCTTGCAACATATCTGAAACTTCAAGACTACTAACAGATTTCATGTAGGTTCCCTGATGGTTTTTAACAGATTCTTGAAATGAACTTGTATAGTTAAACACTTATCTTGGAATGTATGTTGTTTAAAATTTACCTCACTCAATCTTGAATGTTAAGGGAATGAACTTCAATCAATCTTGAATGACATAAAGAAAATTAACACAGCTTTACAAGCTTTCTTTTTGTTGTGTGGGAAACAAATTGAAAATGAATGATTAACCATAATATTGTGTCTTTTGCTTAGGTAGAAAACACTTAGTTGCTTCTAAATAGGTTCAATTTGGAATGAATACTTCTTGGTGTGTTTGAAGAAGTGTTTTTCAACACTTTTTTCAAGCTATTTTGTTACTTAGATTAAAACCATTAATATAAGTGATAGTGTGATTAAGTTATATCTGTATCCTCTCCCCTCACTTTCATGGATCTTGGGTGAAGAGAAAGCTTAGCTTAATCAAGCTTCTAGAGAGGCCTGTCTAGAGGGTGCACTACCCCTTTAGAAGATGACCTCAAACCGGTAATCACTTCGGCCAGCATAGAAATAAAGTGCGACCCAAAGGTCCTCTTTATCCCTTCAATCTCGAGTGGGTCATGTTCAATGGTAGTCCATACTGAGTGAATATCCTCAACATATTGGCATGGTTGAACTAGAGACTTAAGTGTCTCATGCCATACAAACTGATTGCGGGGATGCCATGAAACCTTGCTAGCAACTGTAACTTAGTAGCCTACCTGATTCACCTCCGAACGGTGACTTATTATAGTGCAAGGGGAGAGAAGATTCTCCCCCCAATATTCCCATCATATGTGTTCCAGGGTATTGTGTTGCGAAAGAGATCTTCGTAGCACGACAACAATACCTGGAAAAAGGCAAAAACATGGGCGCCCTTCCAGGGGTGACACTGATGTGTGAGCTAAAGGACTACCAAGCATTGGGCCTATAATATTTCATGCGAAGCCAATTTCCTAAGGTAGCTACTATTTGAACTATCTTCATTGTGCTAGACCAAGTAAAAACATAAGTGGCTTGAAAGAGTCACTTGAACATACACAAACGAGATACTACAATTTGAAATCAAGGTTTCCTAATGTCACATTTTTCGGTATTCCTGAAGGTTGCTTTATCCCTTGTTGGATTGTTTTGAGATGTGTGTCTATTATTTTTTTGGTTTGAATTTGCTGAAATCAGTTCTTGCCATCGAACAAATTTGCCCAAAATCAGACCGAAGATAAAAAAATTTGCCTAGAATTTCAACACACTGCCTTAGCCACAGTCAGCCGTCTCTGCTTTGGATTCACTGTCTGTGCAAATTATCATCTGCATAGATCGGCAGCTGTGCAGATCACCGACTATGTCTGAGATCATTGTCTCCGCTTGAAAATAGTGAGCTTCCAAATCTGCTGAGACATTCAAAATTTGACCTTTTGTATGACCTTGAAACCCTTTGTCCTAGATCATTCAGTCATTCATCCAAAATTAGATTTTTTATGACATGACCAATTTTAAGAAACATAAGAAGGTTAAGCTTCCAACACCTCCACTCTATCGAGAGTAGAAGGAAACCACTTGTAAATCCAAGGAATACCAACATATTACATCTATCAAACAGGAGATTGAGAATCGTGAGAAAATTGATAAGATCATTTACAACAAAAAAGTTTGCAATTTCATGGCCAAGTATTCTATCAACAGTGCTTTTGTTTCCATTGAGCGATACGATTAAATAACCTCTTGCTTTTGGATCATTCTTCCATTATTCCATCATCATTCTTCCTTCTCTTGGAGCATTATATCAAATCATCAAATCAAATCAATCCTTTAGGTTGAAAGACCTTAATCAAAGTATTGCAAACCTTCATCCTCAAACAAACACAACATTGCTTGTAGACCATCAGTCCGTCTCAAGTAATTTAAATCCCTTAGTGATGTACCATTTTTCTTGAGATCACAAGTCCATCTTCAAGTAGAACAGGTGTTACTTCAAATCCCTTTGTGTTTGTATTATCACAAAGTTTTGTCATGCTTAGGTTTTGTTCCAAAAACCTTTAAATCAATTATTATCAATCAATCCTAAATCAATCAATCAATCAATCTTTAATCAAACATCAATCCAATCAAATCCAATCAAATCTAGAATCAAGATCTTTGCTCCATTTCATTTCTCATACCTTCTTGTCTTCCATTCTTCTAAAAATACCATTGTATGGTAGTCACTCGATCCCAAGCTAGAAATATGAGGCGTGCAACATTCAACACTATTACCCATGAGGAGAATCCATTTGCCACTCAATATTTTCAAGGAACTGGGGTACAAGCTAAGGAAGTGCCCAACAAAACTGAACTAGTGGACCAAGAAGAAAGACCCACCCAAGTGACGGACTTCCTTAGTGATCCATACAACTTAGAAATGGTTGAGAAGGCCATTATGCATAACAGTGCTAAAATATTCTTGAATCTTGTTCATAATGGTGTCACGGTTCCTGCTGACTTTGATGAAACACTCCTTACCCGAAATGTCACCAAAGTTGTTGTTGCCGCTACTGCAGCCATGGCTTCGAATTCAAATGCTACATCATCATGTGACACCGGTAAAGGACCTATTAGAAAACTGTCCACATCAGTACCTACATCAACACCTGTGTCAAGAACTGCATCAATACCTCAATTGACACCAGAACAAATTCAACATATCATAAGCGCTTTGCCAAACAATACTACACATAACAACACTCAAACGACGATGACTCAAGGAGCAAGTGCTAATGTCAACAACATAGGGCAAATTTCCATGCCTTTGTCTACATCTTTGTTTCAAACAATAGGAGCAAAAACATCTGCAACCAATATGTCCTGAGCCTATCAATATATACCTCCTCCCACTATTGATATGACCTCCACGGGATTTTCAGCTGCATAAGTTGGAGGAGGCAGAGGTTATGCACCACCGTTTATTTCATAGAATACTCCAGACTTCACCCAACAATTCAATGAGCTCAAAAGAATTGTACAAGGCTTACAAAATGGGGGCAAGAAGGAGTTTTCGTTTGAAGAGATTTGTCCCTATCCATTTGACAAGTCTATCACAATGCAACCATTCCCACCAAACTTTGAGATGCCCAAATCTGAGAAATACAAAGGTGAAACATTTCCTCTACAACATCTCAAAGAGTTTTACATTGCATGTCAAGAAGTTGCCTATATTGAGAACTACTTAAAAAGACTCTTCACTAGGAGTCTTGGAGGCGCAACTTTGGAATGGTTCATGGCCCTTCCTTATGGTTCAATCTCTACTTTCTATGATCTTGCAGAGAATTTTGTTGGACAATATTCATATAACATTGAGCATCAAGCAACACTCAGTGATTTGTGCAATACTAAACAAAATAATGGAGAAACATTTGCTAGTTTCTTACAACGATGGAGACATATTGCAAATCACATGCCATGGAAAATACCTAATAGTCACTTAATTGACATCTTCACAAAGAATTTGATCTCTGAGATGTCTTTCCAAATGAAAATGGCTTCACCTAACACCTTTGAATCCCTTTTCAAGAAGGGAAAAGACATTGAATATGGCCTTTTGCAAAGAGGTAGCATCAAACACTATACTCTTTCCAATAATGATAAACTGAAATTTTGGACTAAAAATAAAGGAGTTGTCAATGATGGAGTAACTGATACCAAGCATGTTCAAAATATCCAAGCATCCAACAATAACAGTGAAAACAATCACAATAACAATTAGAATCACAACAACAATCAAAATCAGAATCAGAATCAGAACAATCAGAACAACAATCAAAATCAGAACAATCAGAACAACAATCAACAACCACGTAATCAATCATTCTTATTTACTCACAACAATTACAATAACAAAAACAATAATAATGAAAATTTACAACGACGACAATTCACAGCTCTGGCAGAACCTCTAGATGTGATCTTCAAACAACTTGTGGATCAAGGAATGATAGTCTATCCAAATACTTGACCTTTTGATGAGAATCAACCTAAACCTGTTTGGTATAGAGATAATGAGTATTGTGATTATCATTGTATCAAGGGACATGATACCAAGAAATTCATGAAGCTTAGACACTTTGTGCAAGATCTCATTGAGGATGGGAAAATTGAAGTTGAAGGTCAGAATGCATCCTCATCTAATGTGAAACTCAAGGTCTACAATCAACCCTTCCCACCTCACAATCAAAAAAATGCATCAAACGCGATCATGTATGACTATTCCACCAATACTATCACAGGCCATGATCGAATGTGTGGGAGTTTAAGTGAAAATGATATATTTGGGTTTGACTCTCTTTGTGGCCGTATTGAAGAAATTGACACGCATGTTAATACCATAATCCTCAAAGCTACTGATTGTAATGCTACTACACATAGACCCAGAGTCACTGTCCAAGCTATTGATAAACCTTCTACATCTGCAAATCCACCAACTGCACCATCTACCACTGCTCAGAGTGCCTCGTGCTATGACCTATTGGCTCAAATAGGGAATACACCTGCACAGATATCCATTCTAGAGCTCCTGACAACCTCGCCAATTCACAGATAAATCCTTAATAAATCTCTAAATGAATCTCGTGTCCCCGAGAACATCAACGCTGCACAATTCCAAGCTATGATAGGGAACTTAACCACACAAGAACATCTTGTCTTCACAGATAAGGACTTTCATTTTCCTGACCTACATCATAATAATTCCCTCCATATAGAAGGAAAAATCAAATCCACAAGAATAAAATAAATCCTTATAGATGGTGGATCTGGCTTGAACTTGTGCACATTGAAAATGATTTGTAATATTGGTCTTTCTGAGGACCTCACTGATGTAGACAAATGAATCACAATAAAGGCCTATGATGATCATGAGCGAGAAAGCAAGGGTCTCATCACACTACCCTTACAAGTGGGCCTGGCCCTGATTAAAACTGTTTGCCATGTACTGGATCTAGATCTACCTTATAATATCTTGCTGGGGCATCCATGGATACATGCTATCAAAGGTGTACCCTCTACTTATCATCAATTTCTAAAGTTCCGACATCATGGTAGAGAAATCACAATTCCTGGAGATCCTGAGCCCTTTCAGTACTGCAAAAGATTGGAAGGCAAACAATCTAACTATTGTCCATTGAATGAGTTTGGCTGATATTTCAAGAAGCCCCTATTTTAAACACTCCATCAGTCCCAGAAAAGACATCAGATACACCAGATGAGAGATCCAAAGGAAAGGCTAAAGTCACCAAAGACAAGGTCGTTGAAGACAAACCCTCCTCATCTAAAGCAAAGGCCACTTTTACAGATCAAGGCATGGGAGAGTATAAATTTGAAAGTGCTTTATGTATTGGGAAACTCCCTTTGTCTCCAAAGTCTTATGGAAGACCATCACCATCACCCCCCTCTAAAGATAAAGCACTTATGTGCTGCAAATCCACTTGTTTTGAACATTGGGGGTCCTTA
The DNA here is from genome assembly GCA_018584345.1 of Thuja plicata. Lineage (NCBI taxonomy): Eukaryota > Viridiplantae > Streptophyta > Pinopsida > Cupressales > Cupressaceae > Thuja > Thuja plicata. The sequence goes on along the minus strand of MU225663.1, from coordinate 107,290 downwards.
TCAGATGAACACATGGAATATAATGTCCTTGATTGGTTCTATAGTGATGAAGAAGAACGACCTATAATTTTCCCCAAAGGAAAATATCCTAAGGTTACTCCCATTGTCGAAAGCATGGGATATCATGGTACTGGCCTTGGAGCTAATGAAACAGGTAAGAAGAAGATCATAACAGCCAATGGATATCCTAAAGGACACCAATTGGGTTCCATAGAGACCAAGACTAACTTCGCTAAGGATTGTTATCTAGCTGCCTCAGATTCAGACATTGAGGAAGAGTTCTTCGAAATTCCTTTCTACTATGTTGAAGATGACCTAAAAAAAATCACCATGTCTTCACTATCACCCAAGCCGACCTTTCATCCCCTCATCTACCCCTCACAAACCCTGAATTAATTGACTGGGATCAACAAGACTCACCACCAGCTTTGGACGTTTGTGATTTGGATGAGGCAGTTTTAGCCCTCTTTGGACTTAAGAATCTTTGAGAGTACAAACATCAGATTCACTACAGAAAACAAGCCTACTTTGATAGCCAAGTCAACTCTCTCAGTTGCAAAAATGAAAAAGAAAAAAAAATGAAAATACATCCTCTGGTGAAAACCTCTTGCAGGCACCTTTGGATGAAGAAAAAGATAAAATAAAGGACGCTTCCTCTAGTGAAAACCTTTTTGAGGTGCTAGAGGAGGGAGAGGCTAACTTTCCATTTATATCTTCAGAACCAGAAGTGTCCTCTATGAGCATCGAAGATACTATTCCAATCAACCTAGGCACATAAGCAGATCCACACATCACCTACATTGCAGTTTCTCTCAGTGATCAGGAAAAGAAAGACATGACAACATTCTTGAATAAATAAATAAAAAAACATTGCATGGACTTACAAGGACATGCCTAGGGTAGATACAGATCTTGTCATGCATCATCTTGCCATAGATCCAAGTGTAAAACCTGTTAAACAAAAACTTTGCAAGATGCATCTGCAAGTTGCACTGGTAGTCAAAGTAGAGCTTCAAAAAATGCTGGATGCTAAAGTAATCAGACCAATTGATTATCCTAAATGGGTTTCTAATATTGTACCATTAGGTAAGCCTATTGGGGGCATTTTCATCTACACTAATTTTAGAGATCTAAACCTTGCAAGTCCCAAGGATGATTTTCCACTCCCAAATATTGACATTATAGTGGATTTGACTGCCGAACATGAAATGTTGTCACTTATGGATGGTTTCTCAAGTTACAATCAGATCAAGATAGCACTAGACAACCAGCACAAAACCAAATTCACAATGCCTTGGGGTACCTTCTATTATCAGGTGATGCCTTTTGGCCTTAAAAATGTCAGAGCTACTTATCAACGAGCAATGACTACCATCTTTCATGACCTTTTACATGTCATCATGGAAGATTATGTGGAAGATCTTTTAGGAAAATCCAAAACAAGGGAACCACACATTCCTATTCTCACTACCATTTTTGAGCGATTGGAGCAGTATAAGCTTAGGTGGAATCCTAAGAAGTGTGTTTTTGGAGTACAATCTGGTAAACTGCTGGGATACATAGTGTCACGGCGTGGAATAAAAGTTGATCCAAAGAAAGTGAAAGTGATCCTAGAGATGCCACCACCCAAAAATTAAAGCAATTATGCAGTTTACAAGGAAAACTACAATCAATCAAAAGATTCATGTCATAACTAGCAGATAAGGTGCATCCGTTCTCCCATCTCCTGCGCAAGAATATCAAGTTTCAGTGGGATTGCTTATGTCAAAATGCATTTGAGAAGCTGAAAATCTATCTCGCTAATCCACCCATGTTAGTACTACATGTTGCTGATCATCTTCTAATTTTGTACATATCTTCTATAGAGGTCACATTGGGAGCCCTCCTGACACAATTAGATGATACCGACAAAGAGCGAGCAATTTACTATCTCAGCAGGACTCTTATTGGTTATGAGTTGAATTATTCCCTAAATGAGAAAGCATGTTTGGCTGTTGTTTTTTGTATACAAAAACTATGACATTATATCCTTAATCATAATATTCGTCTTGTTGCCAAGATTGATCCCCTCAAATATCTCCTGGCACGTGCTGCTCTTACTGGTCGTACAACAAAATGGGTCATGATCCTTAGTGAGTTTGACATTATTTATGTGGATCGCAAAGCTATCAAAGGACAAGTAATTGTAGATCAGTTAGCTGAAGCACCTGTTGACGGTAAACATCCTTTGATCACAGATTTTCTAGATGAATCAGTCCTTAATCTTGCCATGAGTTCACCATGGAAGCTCTATTTTGGTGAATCCTTCACTCAAAAAGGATCGGGGGCAGGAATCTTGTTTGTTACACCAAAAGGGGATCTCATCCCTAAATCTTATAAATTGTAATTTCCTTGTACCAACAACATTGCAGAATATGAAGCCCTTGTACTTGGACTCTGGTAGGCCATACAATGGAAGATCCTTAATTTATTGGTGCTTGGTGATTCACAATTGGTTATCAAACAAGTTATGGATGAATATCAAACAAAGGATGACAAGTTGCTTACCTACCACCATACAGTTGAAGACCTCAAAATACATTTCACTGAGCTAATCTTCCAACAGATCCCTTGCATGAACAACAAAGAAGGAGACGCCATGGCAACAATTGGGTCCTTGATCACTACGCTAGAACATAGTGCATAGTGTGAGTTTCTTGTTGAGAATCTTACGGTACTTGCCTATGAAAAACCAAATTCTGAAATGGTGTGTGAAATTTCTGATCCCAATTCCCCATGGTACCAAGAAGTATATTCCTACCTTCGCGATGGACATACCCCACTTACTTTAACCCCCAACCAATGTAAAACCTTCATTTGCCGCACTTCCCGATACACAATCCTTGCTGATACCCTTTTCTGAAAGCATTTTGATGGAACTCATTTAAGATGTTTGAATTCTGATGAGGCACAAACGTCCTTGGAGGAGGTACATCAAGGAATTTGTGGGGCTCACTCTAGTGGACTTACTTTGGCCAAGAAATTATTACGCACTAGATATTACTGGCCTACTATAAAGCAAGATGCCTACAACTATGTGAATAAGTGTGTGCCTTGTCAGCAGCACGACGATTTGATACATGCTCCCTCCCTATCCCTCCAACCCACCATCACCCCCTGGCCTTTTTCACACTAGGGTCTCGACCTCATTGGCCAGATTTTCCCTAATTCTTCCAATGGCCATAAATACATCCTTGCTGCTACAAAGTACTTTACCAAGTGGGTCAAAGTTGTTCCTCTCACCTACACTACTAGAAAATAGATTTCGAAGTTCATTTTGAACTACCTTATCTGTCACTATGGAATTCCTCAGGACATTGTTACTGATAATGGAGGACCTTTCAAAAACAAGGATGTCACAGAGCTATGTAGGAAATTTAGCATTACCTACCATACCTCTTCCAAGTAATTTCCACAAAGCACTGGTCAAGATGAGGCTACAAATAAAACCATCCTCATAATCCTCAAGAAAATGGTCGATGAAGCTGGTCGCGATTGGCACCTTCACCTCAACCCTGCCCTTTGGGCTTACTGTACCTCCATTCAAACCCCCATGGGAGCCACTCCCTTCGCCCTTGTTTATGATATTAAGGCTATTCTACCCATCGAAATTGAACTCCCTTCCCTCAGAATTTCTCTTAAGAATTTGTTGTCCGAAGAAGAATATAGAGTTGCCCGCTTGCAAGAGCTGGAACTCCTTGATGAGAGATGCCTCAATGCCCTAGACCACCTCCATGTGTATCAAAATCACCTCCACCTTCAGTTCAACAAAATGATAAAGCCTCGTTAGTTTGAGGTTGGTGATCTTGTCCTACAACACAATATGAAGAACCTCTAGAACAGTGAAAAGAAAGGAAAGTTTGAGCCTAATTGGTTGGGACCCTTCATTATCACCACAAAGTATGGTTTCAGCACTTATTATATTGTGTCACCAGAGGGAGATCCTATCCCTGATCCTGTAAATATTATATATCTTAAGCGCTTCTATGCTTGATCCATCAATAGTCCATTGTACAACAGAAATTTTCAAAAATTCAAAAAAATCAGAACAGCAGAAAATCCAAAAACATTCAAAAAGCAAAAGCAAAAGAAAAAAAATCAAAAAATCAAAAAAGAATAAAAAATACAAAAGCTTGAAAAGAATATCAAAAAAGCAAAAGAGAAAGAGAAATAAATCCGTCCATCTGTGAAAACCACTTCGGTGGCGCAATGGATAAGTACCATGGTGAAAACCTATTTTAAGCGCCATGTGTAGTTAGATCCACCATCTGTTCCCATATTTTTTCCAAGCAGCCTCCATCACCTTCCATAATAAAAGTCACTACCCATATCTGTGCAGGTAGTTCCTTGACCATTTTCTACCTCTGTAATAAAATTTCCGCACGACTGAGCTTACCATATCAACACTGAGCTTTGTTCTAGACATAGTGATCACAAACATTTCCAACAAATCAGTAGATAGATTGAATTTCCTAATGATCATTCTATTCAAAAGCAATTGCCAATGAATTCTATTTTTATCGATCAATCTTTGGCCCATCAGGATGCATCCTTCCAGTGTCGACTATTCTATCAATTCTCACATCAAATTTGTTTATGGCAAGAACTTTTGGACTGAATGACCACTTGGTCAGGATGCCTTTTTTGTTGATTTTATCTTGTGTTTTAATATGTCCTTATCACGACAGCCTTGATCTTTTATATCTTGGTTCATTATGGTGAGTATCTAGTTAAAGACGTGTCATTTGTGGTATGATCTGCTTGTCATAGTCTGTTAGTGCATTTATGTTTTGATATTCGGTTATGACTATGTATGCCTCACTGGGGGTAGGATTCATGCATCTCAAATCCCTCCAAAGATCTGGATGTACTGGGTCTCCTCACGAGTCACATCTCATAGCTCTCATCATACCTGATATCTCACATTCTTGTTCCTAACAACCTATTTGTCTAAGAGTCTAGTCCATGCAAAGGAACCATGTCACTTGTGTTTTCTAGCACATGGTGCATAACTCCTTTTG
>MU225663.1:55961-96073 GCA_018584345.1 Thuja plicata | reverse complement strand
TAAAATAATGTGCTATCAATCCAAGAGAAATGGAAGCTTTTCTCTACAAGCAACTTCTTATCCTTATAAGAGAAATGTGTGGGCATTTTGTTAGCTGCTAGATAATTAGCTATATCAGCATACCATATATTTTGGATAGTAATATGAAATAAATGTTCATCTAAAAATGCATCATCTATCAAAGTAGTATCTTCTTCAGCATGATGAATTCTGGATAGATTATCAGCTACCATGTTTTCTTTCCCTGTCTTGTCAATGATTGTTATATCAAATTCCTACAAAAGAAGAAGCCATCTTGCTAACCTTCCTGTGATGGAAGGTTTGTTCACGAGATACTTAATTGCTACATGGTCAGTATGAACAAAGATAGGATAACCAGTTACATAATGACAGAATTTATTTAGAGCATAAACTACTGCTAGCAATTCTTTCTCGGTAACTGTATAGTTTAACTTTGGTCCATGTAGATTCTTACTGATATAATAGATTGCATTTTCAAGGTTTTTAGACTTTTGTCTTAAGACAACACCTATGGCATAGTCTGAAGCATCTGTATGTATGTGAAATGGAAAAGTCCAGTCAGGACCCCTAAGTACTGGTGCAGTTGTCAAAAGTGACTTGAGCTATAGGAAGGATTCATCACATTCTTTTGTCCAAGCAAATTCAACTTCTTTGGTAAGTAAGTTGTACAGAGGACTAGCTATTTGACTAAAGTTATAGATAAACCTCCTATAATAGCCAACATGACCTAGGAAAGATTTGACATCTTTTTGCTTAGTGGGAATAGGGAGTGTGAGAATTACCTTTATCTTCGCAGGGTCTACCTGGATTCCAACTTTGGAGATAAAATGTCCCAACACCACTCCTTCCTACATCATCAAAAAGCACTTTTCATTGTTGAGAGATAGGTTATGTTCCTCGCATCTGATTAGTACTTTCTCCAAGTTCTTCAAAGCTTCCTCAAATATGACACTGAATGTAGTGAAGTCGTCTGTGTAGATTTTCATGCAATCATGTGATATATCAGCAAAGATGCTGATCATAGCTCTCTGAAAGGTAGCAGGTGCATTGCATAATCCAAATGGTAATACTGAATAGGCATATGTGCCCCAAGGGCATGTGAACATGGTCTTTTCCTGATCTTCAGGGCAATGCTTATCTGATTGTAACCACTGTATCCATCCAGAAAGGAAAAATATTTCTTTCCAGCCAAATTATCCAAGTCTTGGTCAATAAAAGGTAAAGGAAAGTGGTCCTTCTTTATGGCATTATTTAATTCCCTGTAATCCACACATATCCGCCAATTACCTCCTTTCTTAGGTACAATGATGAATGGTGATACCCACTTGCTATCAGAGATTGGATAGATGAATCCAGCATCCAACAACTTATGCAACTCAGTTTTAACTATTTCTCTCAGTGCGGGATTTATTCATCTCTATGTTTGACGAAGTGGCAAGCTTCCATCACTGATGTAGATTCTATGGGTGCAGAGTTTAGGGTTTACTCCCTCCATATCCCCATAATCCCATGCAAAGGCTTTTTCATGCTGACTGAGAAGCTTTGTTAGCAATGTTAACTATGTTTGGGACAACTTGTTGTTTACATGGAGGTTACGACCAGGGGAAAGTTCCACTATTGTTGTGAGCTCTACCATTGATACTTTGGGCACTGGACTTGTAGCTATTTCATTTGGCAGTAATTGGTCAATTATTTCAGGGGTTGCTGGAAACATACAGTCCTCATAGGTACATAGCTGTAAAATAGAACTTTCTAAAACATCTTTAGCCACAATACATTCATTAGTAAGAATGCTCTGTATCACATCATCTTTCTCTTTCATCTTTAGAAAAGATTGCCTATGCAACATCATGAGCTGGGCTACTGAATTTAGCTCTTCCTCCTCATCCCCTATGTCCAGCCAAATAGGTTCTCCCAAGTCTGGCTAGGGTTGGGCAGGAGGATATAGGGCTAGCTTCCTTATGGCTTGACCATTTGAAATTGTCATACTTCCTGATCTGCAATTAATTTTGGCATCAGTGGTGGCTAACCAGGGTCTTACCAAGATTACAGGATAGCTAGCAAAGTTTACTTTAGGTGATAGGATAAGAAAATCAGCAGGATATTCCCATGAATCTAAGGTAACTATCACATCTTCTATGAGACCCTCTGGAGTAACAGTTGAACTATTAGAAAGTTGTAACACTGTGGCTATTTTTATTAAGCCTTCTATTTTTAGCCTATGCATTGTATCTTTAGTCATCACATTTATTGTTGCTCCCAAATCAATTAGAGCATTTTTCATAGTCTTTCCATTTATTATCAGGTCAACTACTGGGCTGCCAGGATCTGAATACTTTGGTATTACCACCTTTCCTAACATGATATCTGCTAATTGACCTATAACAAGTACTATTTGAGGGTATTTCTTCTTCTGTCCTGGCTTCTTAAGGCATGCTTCCTTAATAGCCTTTCCATAAAGAGGTATATCTTTGATAGCTTGGAACAAAGGGGTTTGAATGTTCATATTTTTTAGCTGCTCAATAATATAAAATATTTCTTCCTCTTGGGGTATAGGTTTTTCTTTGTTTAGCCTATGTGGAAAGGGTGGATTTGAAGTGTGGACAGTAGTTTTGCTGGGTATATCAGTCGGCTGGCTGTTATTTGGCAGTGTGGCTTCTGGAAGTAGTGCTGCAGGAGTGTCTGCAACTTCTTTGATAATAGGATATTTAGGTGTAGGCAGGGTGGTTCCAGACCTCAAATGGATATCAGCTATCTCTAATGAATAAGTAGGGCACTACTGAGTGTCAGTAGTGTACGTTTGTTGCTGCTACTATTTGTTGTTTGGATTTGACTGTGGTTGAGCAGGCAATTGGGTTGGCTTTGGATTATCATTAGTTACTAAAGGAGGTGGCATTATTGTAGGTAGTTGCACTAGAGGTGGTAATTGTGGATAGCCAAAATTATGGTTAGGCCACTGTGGAGGCCCCCTCCATTGATTAGTTTGCTGCCAATTTCCTTGCGGTGGTTGCCATTGATTCTGCTATTTAGGCCACTGGTTATTTTGCTGATTTGGCCATTGATTATTTTGCGGGTTTTTCCATTGGTTATTTTTCTGATTTGGCCACTAATTATTTTGTGGGTTTTTCCATTGGTTATTTTGCTGGTTAGGCCACTAAGGTTGAGAGTACTGAGAAGTGTTCTGATAATTTTGGTTTTGCCACTGATTATTGCTAAAATTTAAAAATTGTAGAGGATCTTGTGGCATACCTTATCATGAAGCCCATGGTCAACATTGAGCAATGAAGAACACTTGATCATTGTCTCCTTCTATTTTCATGTAGTCAGTTGGCAAATGTTGATTTTCCAGGTTTGCTACCAGCTTACATCCACAATCTTTCTTTTGTTTGCGGCAGTGTGGACAGTACTCAGCCAATTGTGATTCAGCTTCTGCATGCTTCTTCTTGGTAGTCATTGTGTCAAGATGTGTAGCTACATCATTTATAATATCTTTCTTGAAATCCATGAGCAAATTAGATATCTCCATCTTTGAAATGCCCGAACCAATCCCTTTTGTGACTGTGGGCCGGTATCCTCTGCCTTTCTTCACAGTTGACCTTGAGTAGTTGAGACAGATTTTCTTGAGGTCATCCCAAGAGGATTGGGATATGTCTCCACCAGCCATCAAGTCTAATGCTTCTAGACAGTTGTCATTTACCCCTCTTAAGAAGACTAGTTTCTGTGAATCCTCTACCAGTACATGCTTGGGATTCTTCTTCATTGTGTACAAAAAATGTGAAACATAGTCCTCCAATGTTTCATTCTCCTTTTGAGACATCCTAAAGATATCATCTCCTTTTGGGTCACTGCCATTGCAATAATCTTTATATTTCTACAGAAACAACATCTCCATCTTGTCCCAGGTACCTCCTGCATTGGCTCTCAAGCCCATGAACCATCGTAAGGCTGACTCTTTCAGTGTTGCAGGAAACAACTTGAGCTTATAGGCATCGATATTATAGTCGAAGCTTCAACAAAGTATGTCAAACTCAAACAAGAAAGTGTCAGAATCCTCCGTTATAAGACCATAAAAATTTGGAAGAGCAGCTATGGGTATATTTTTGAGATTAGCATTGTTTATAAGGCTTGGGAGAGGAAATGGGAAAGTAGGCTGTGCCATCACTGGAGGTATTTGATTATGGGTTTGCTGTTGGAAAGGAGCATTAGCAACTGGATTGTTAACAATAGGTGGATTTGGGCTGGAATTATCTAGAAAGCTGGCCAAGATTTCTGCAAAAGGTCAGAGATCGCTTATATCAAGTGGTTCTGCTCTGGAGGAAGATGCTGCAGGAAAGTCAGGACTTGCGTCTTCAAAGGTTAACTCAACTTCTTCAACTTCCTCATTCAAATTAGTAGACTCTGCTGGGAGAAATCTGCCATATTCATCTTGTCACCTTTCTCTTCGATGCATGCAATTGAATTCTTCACGCTTGTGAAGCAATTTTTAGGGATACAAATCTAAAAAACTAACTAGGAATGAAAAAATGACTCAAAAATGTTCCTAGCTTGACACCATCCCCGACAACGGCACCAAAAATGAACCACCTCACAATAGGTGTGGAATAATCCCGTTATGAGGTGCATTTAACTTGTCAACCCAGGGATGTATACTTGAAATGGTTGGCACGATATGTACACTAGGTTCCTCAAGGAGTCATTCTGCTTATGCTGCAGGAAGGTAAAAATGCATAAAAGAAACCTACACTAGTGCTGCAAGAAAAGAATACATTTATCTCCTTACTGAAATGAATGCTAGAAATTGCAAACTCTACTTAAACCTATACTTTCAACCTAGAACATCCATTATAACTATTCTTGCAGATGCTGCAGGAACATTCACAAGGTACAATGCTGTAGGAAGAAATCGTAACTTCTATTTGAAATACTGGAAATGCTGGAAATACTGGAAGAAAATCTATTCTATCCTAGCCTATTCCACCTCCAAAGTGAGCCCCCTTGGTCAGTTTCTGCTAATCTATTAACACAGAACGTAAACCAAGAATTACTTCATTGTATTTCAAGAACTCATTACATAAAAATAATACATCAAACTTAAAATAGCTTGTTGTAAGATATAACAGTTTCTTCCAAAAACTTCTTTCTCTAACTTTTCTCCCTCTAACTTCAAACTATCGGTCTAATCCCTATAAATAGAGGATCAAACACTTATTACAAAACATAAAAGAAACTATCTTTCTAAAAACATGTCGGAGAAGAAGATGGAAATGCAACAGCCTGCGGTGTGGGTAATAAAGCTTGGGCGACCAGTTCAACATAATAAAGTGCAGAGGGAATATAGCAACACTACATCCCCACATCCTAGAATAATGGCTCCTCCATTATAGCAGTTGTGTTTCCTGGTGCTGTGATGATCACTCCGCTGTAGGTGGTCCTCAACAATCTTCCTTGAATGCTGTCGACCACTCTCCAGCTACTTCCTTTCCTGTCAAGTTAGTTGTGATGCAGAAATATTCATGCAACAATCTTAATCAAATTAAATCTAGATATTAGAACATATATTCTGATGGTTATATGAAATACTGCACTATATGTATAATATTAGCAAAATATGCCACAAATATCTACCCATGGTTTATCAGTTCTATCTGGACCTTATCACAAGTTTTAACTGGCTAGGTTCATAAATATTTTGTCAAAAACTAGAACAGAGTATTTAAAATTATACAAAATAAAGGCAATAATTTGGCCTTATCAATAATCATATACATTCATCACATCCTGCATGTCGTTCATAAAACATGTGTAATATAAATGCATCTATACATCCTGTATAAACATCATATCATATAAGCATCATAAATAAATTCCATACAGTCCCAATACTCCAAAAATTCCATTTATATATCTCAAAATGTCACTGTCATACATAATGTGTCGCATAAATTATACCAAAATGTGTATCAAAACTGGTCGGAGACAAATCATGGCGGTGGTCGCAATGGTCCTACACCACTACCTGGGCATGGTGGTAACCCCACCAATCCTTGCGAGCCTTTCCCAGTGCTCTTTTTCTGTGCTCTCTCTGAGTACATAGGCTATCGTAGATCCTCTGGCACTATGCTGTGATAGAGACCCATATAGTATGTGGCCTCTCGTCCTCTCTGCCTAGCCTCTCTCTGTGCCGCCATAACATCTGCCATCATTTTACCGACACCTGCCGCCCTGCCTGCAAGACGCGCTATATCTCAGTCAGATCTATAATCCTCTGCACGTCTCCATACTAGGTCTCACTCTAAGGTCAGAGCTGCTATCTATGCTGAAATCACTGCCAGCTCCTCTGAAGGATCCCCATGCTCCTCAATAATAGAAAACTCACCACTGTTCACCCGAGCCTGTAATAAATCTAATGCTCTTTGAGCACTATCTCCCCGAGCGGTCTCCGCTGCTAAATCCCCTTATACCCTAGCCATCTCTATCTATAAGTTTCTCATTATGGCCTGAGCAGTCACTAGTACCCCCTGCAGCCTCTGGATCTCTACTTGCGCGCTCACCTCAGTCGCCTGAGATATCGCTAGCAATCCTTGTACCCTGCCCAACTCGGTCCGAAGACTATCCCGCTTTTCTATAACAGTATCATGAGTATCTTGGGCTACATAGCTCACTGGTGGTACCTATATCGATAGCCCCTAAGGCCCCTGTCCCTATCCTGGTGGCCCCTATGGCCCCTGTACCTATCTCGATGGCTCTTATGGATGATCCTGTCCCTATACCTGAGCACCTTGCACTATGGGAGGCTGCCTCCCTGCTGGTAACTCCACCTATCCTCTCCGCCTCTGTGCTAACACCCTAGGCCAGACTCTCCTCCCCCCGGCCCCTCCTCCATCCTCATCATCACCATCATCATCCTGTCCCTCTCCATCTCCTCCGGCCCCCAGCTGCTCATCCTCCTGCACGATCCTTGGTACTGTCAATCTGATAGGTCTATGAGCGGCCCACCACTAAGCGTATGCTGGGACTACGCCTGCATTCTGTAACAACTCCCATGCTCTGATCTATGGGACCTCTATCATCCCCTTAAAAGATGCTTATGCTATGTGGGGATTTACCCCCATCCCCCAGATACTCCCCACCTCTAGGGGCACCAGTGGATGTGGGAACCCATCTGGAACTGCCTCCTGAACCTGTCCCATCTGTCTCTGTACCCTAGTCAGCATGTATCTGGAGATCATATATGTTGTCCTATTGATCAACCAACAATTGGTCTGAACAAACCTCACATAATACGAGTCATAAAACTCATCCTCTGTGCATTCGTCCTGCTATGGGATCTCATGACCCCAAGCCTCGCACCCTGCATAGGGTGCCCACTGTATCTCCCCCATCTCATCCAGTCTTCATCTCCAATACCTGACTAAATCTGTGGCCTCATAGATAATCAGCGGCCTATATCTACATACAAATGGCTCGTAAGCCGCTCTGGTCTCTTGGTGCCTAATCGGTCATATGACCGCAATATGCTCCCACGCCCATACCAGAAGAAGCATGCATCCGGGACCTAGTGTCCTGCCCTTACGATAGGCAGACATATGTAGATCATAATATAACTGACTGAGGATGGTATATCCCCAGTAGTACTACTCTCCATCCTCCACCATGCTATTGAGGACTCTAGCCCAACCAATTGGGAATCCCTTGCCTGCATGATCAGGCATCAGTCGTCCCCCTATCAAACTAGCTAAGTATAAAGCTACCCGCCGCAACCATGGTCGAAGTGCCATCACCCTTGTCCAGGAAATCCACTGCCATATAATCGACAAATATATGTACCCTCATCCAAGAGCCAGCTCCATGTAGGGCTCTGAACCCTTGAAGAAGTACTCGGGTATTAGCCCCTAAATAGGCACTCTGTAAATCCTCCACACATCATGGAGGGTAATAGTAGCTTCCCCTGTCGGAAAGTGAAAGCTCAAAGTGGTATTGTGCCACCTATCGATCAGAGTAGACATAAGTGCATTATGTGCTTGCAGATGTGGCCAATGCCATACATGCTCCAACCCCCATAATGTAGCGACCCTCCACTCCGCTGTTGTCAGCTACTGCTCCAGCTCCATTGTCGTTGGGTAGCACTCCCTTGCTCAGAAGGCGATGGTATCCTCCTGCATCTAGAAAACTAATGTCAGACATTAGATAGCATTCTGGGGCATCAAAAAATGTCACAGGCCCGTCTAAGGCATCGAAAACTGCTCCCGGACCCTTGTCTTTCCTCTTCTTCCTCTTTTGTCTTCCATTTTTGGGTCAATCAGTGTAGACGATGGTTGGCCCTCGCAGATAGTGGAATTTCATAGTTGCCAGTCTACGGAGCCGACGGATCTCTGCAGACGCCAGTCTGTAGAGATGACTATTTAAGCTACCATGTTTTTGCCACGCAAACAACAGAGTTCTAACTCCGCCATCTCCGCTGCACATTCTTCTTTTCCTCTGGTCTCGCAGACAAAGATCAATCGATCTTCATCTACACAAATATCAATTGTAGATTGGTCATCTGCGAGGATGGTCTATCAATTGTCATCTACGCAGACGGTGGTCAGGTGACCGCCGTCTGCACTGCGCGCTGGATTTTGGATGCATTAATGACACCCTAGACACCTAAAAATTCATTAAATGCATAACTGACTAGGAGGTGGTCAACTACTCACCTGTGGTCCCACATCTGCTAGTCTCTAGAGAACCCAAATGCGCTCTCCAAGTTGTACACGATCTTGCTTTGTTGCCATCGCTCTCTTCTTCTTCCCTCTTTTTTCTCTTTGTGGGTGAAAATGACTTGTCTATGGGCCCCGATGGACTATTTATAGCCCCTTCAGACCTGTTTCTTCCATCTTTCTCTGCATCCCAATTTCTCCTCCATTTTTCTTGGACACCCATGCAATTGGTCCTCTTTCCTTGTTTTCCTGCCTTTTTCGAAATTTTTTTATTAAAAATTTGTATTTTTCCTATTATTTTCTCAAGGGGGCACACTCCTCCACTCTCGCTGTTGTAGGTTCTCCTGACCTCTCTGGGGCATCCTATTTTCTTTTCTTTGACGTGACACCACTTTTGACACCGCATCAAAGAGGGGCAAAATGTAGACGTCTAAAATCATCCTTATATTCATTTAATTAATATCCCCTTAGCATTATAATTAATTTTAATTAATTAATTATATTTGTTATGTTCTTCTATTTATTTAATTAAATATAATTCACTTTCTGTAGTATTTGAGTTTAATTTAAATACTATCCCCCTTTGATGTATTAAATTTTATTTAATACATTACCCTTCATTAGTCCCCTTTAAATAAATTTTATATTATTTGTTCCTCCATATGACTTAAATTCTACTAAACCAAATTAATCTAAATTTTAAATTTATATTAAGCTAATTTGAACCTAGATCCTACCCTACCTCACATCACTCTCACCAAATAAACCTACACACTAATTAACTAAGGTTAATTAGGCTAAATTCTGGATTCCTACACCAATTAGTCCTAATTATTTGCTCACACATGTGTGAGCAAATTTCTAAAAATATACTTTTCTAAATAATCCTTATTTGGTGCCAACAAGGTTTCTTACACCCATGATGACACCTTCTTACACTTTCTAAAAGTGTTCTATTGGCCCAAATCTCTTACACCTCTTACAAGATCCTTCATATGTGTACTTTAAGTACACTTTGACCCATCACATCCAAAGTTTCTCACACATGTGTGAGAAAAGTGGGCCTCTTGCATGACTTATGTGTCCCTCATGTGGCACCTATGTAGATGCCACATGAGATCCACCTCATCCAAGCCCTCTCTCTCCTCCAAAAAATCTATAAATAGAAGTCATTGTCAAGAGCAAATTATCTCCCTTTTATGCATTGTTATCATGCTAGTTTAGCTCTAGAATTTCTTAATGCATTTTATGTTTTATGCTCATTAGTTCATAGTTGAATCTATAAATCACATGTTAGGATAATGGAAAATTAATCTAGTTTTATTATCTATTGCATACCATTCTAGTGTAACATTTACAATTTCATCCTAATCTTGGTGAATAACTTGAGACAAGTTCTTCATACTTGTTCTTGAGTTCTTCATCACATCCATTAGTTTTCATTTTAGGTTTCAATCCATAGCATGCAAGAAATCAAAGTGAGATTTTGATATTGTGTTGGGAGAGCACACCCACAAACCTTCTCTAAGAGCAAATCAACAAGGCATTGGGTGCCCTTGTTTAGCTCATCAAAGGTTATGATGGAGTCTTTTGTTTTAGAGTATGTTCTTAGATATGTTAATGTAGTTTATTGATGTATTTCTCTAATGTTTGCATGTCTAAGTGTGCTCCCAATATGTTAGATTCCAACATATACAGTATCATCCTCCTTAGAGTCAGAATCAACAAACAATTTTTTATCCTTCTTCATTGACTGAGTTGTTACTTGTTACCTCTTGAATAGATAATTTGGATTTCTTAGTAGGGGGATAAGCTTTTCCCTTTCTGTCTTATAGCAGTCAACCTAAAGGGTTTAGCAAGGGGAACATCAATATTGGGTGTTTAGGGGTCCCAAGTCTAGAGGTAATCTTAAGTGCTCTCGGGTGGAGAGTATACTTTTTCTTACTAGGCCCTTGTGCATTGATAATGTTAGCAAGTAGGGGGAGTGAAAAATGGGGGCCTTTAATGGGTTTAGGGGGACAAAGGGATAGATGAAAGGTATACAGACTGTAAATTAGCCCCTGGTGTAAAGGAATGGCTTCTTTCCCTGGGTATACACATTCTCCTCAGCTTCCAAAACTTAGATTTCAAGAGAATCAAGAAGGACAAAATAGGAAGGAGATAAGATCATGGTTCCTAAAATGCTTGAGGAGAGACATATGAAAATAGTAGTAAACTTTGAACCACCCTTCTAAAGTGAAAT
Organism: Thuja plicata; assembly: GCA_018584345.1. Lineage (NCBI taxonomy): Eukaryota > Viridiplantae > Streptophyta > Pinopsida > Cupressales > Cupressaceae > Thuja > Thuja plicata. The sequence continues at coordinate 85,111 of MU225663.1, read as the reverse complement.
ACTTCCCAATCATAAGACAAAATTGATTCCAAGGGGGTGGCAACTGCTCCCTTTCATATTCTCCTTGTATCTTAATTAGAGCTTCACCTCCTATGAAGAATATTTTAAGACTATCATTGTCCACTAATCAATAGATCATCTTCCATTTCCTACCTTTAAAGGATAACCCATTAGCCCTGCCAATCACCTCTTCACTAATTTTAAAGTAGATCCCCCCACAATGAATCTTTTGTCCTCCAAAGAGGTGGAAAATTGTATGGATAAACCCTCATCAAATCCATTTATGGATTCAAAAAACTAAGAAACCCCCCTATCAATGTGCCAAAATGTGGCATGATTATTAAGGTCATCTGGATTACTTGGCTCAATGAGGACATGATCCCCACCCATCCTTGAAGCACAAAAAGGATTATTAGAAAGGCCCACACAAGGACAAAAATTGCATACCCAGACACGATTAAAAAACTTTCCATTATAACACAATGATTTAAAAGAAAATAAAGGGCTTGCTTTCCAACTTGGATGTGATTATTAAGTATCCCTCCCAAAAAATAAAACTCATATAATATATAATTTTCCACATACAAAGGTCTTTTCAACCCATTGTACAATAAGTTCACACCTTTACAAGAGAAATAATAATTAATGTGTAAGTAGCTATGTGTAATAAAAAAATAATTCCATCTCCTCATTATAGGGTCCACCCTAAAGTTCACGTGGTTCCCATGATTTTTCAAAGGCTACATAGGTGGTTGATTGTTACTTAAAAATATTTTATAACCACACCTCTCAAGGCTAGTCCACATCCCCAAATCTACTTTCCACCTCATCTAGTTCGTATTCCAATTCAAATTTAAACTTTCAACTAGATTCTCCTGCTCCAGACCATCAAGTTTGGACACCAACAAGATGTGACCCAAAAATAGTTTGTACACAATAGGATCCACAAAGGGCATATTTAAATACCATCCCTCATCCCTATAATAAATTTGACTCTCTCTCCTTAGAAGACTTTGGATATTAACTGGAAGGGGCCTCTTCTTTCTCTAATACTTAAGTCCTCCCAAATTATAGCCAAGTGCAGCCATAGGATCAACAATCACATTGCCTTCCCTATAGATATGGTTAATGTCAAAGAAGTATAGTCCTAAGATAATTTTTCTAATGTCTCCCACAATTCCATCAATTAACCAATTGACCCAAGATAGTCCTTTAACAAAATTGGCAATGAGTTTCGAGTCTCCTTCTATAGATAACAATTTAACTCCTATTGAGAGCACAATCCTAAGCCCCCAAAAAAGATCCATTCATTCATCTTGGTTGTTCATATAATTTTGTATTTTTCCACTATAGATTGTCACTATATTGCTAGAGTCTATCCTAATCACTCCCTTAGTAGCAGGACCTCTCTAAGCTTGTCTACCAGTCCCATCAAAGTTGATTTTGTACCATCCTACTCTAGGAGGAAACTATTTATTATTCCTGCTTCTCATTATCTTGAAACTATCAAATTTATCATAGGAGCAAGCTAGGCCCCAATTTTTAGCAATTCTATTGTCCAGTTGTGAAGGAGGGAAATAGGGACAAGACCAAGTGGTAACTACCAAATTATCCATAAGCATTTTATGGAGGAATAAAAAAACATCATCAATTGAATTCTTCACACGATAGAATATTCTATGATATCATTCTTTCCACATGCTCCAATATAAATGGGGAGGGATATCCATCTAAAGTTGTATGCTAAGGGGGTTGAAGGGGGTCCCTCTCTAAGTAAAAAACAAGTTTTTGAACCTACTCATTCATAACCCAGTCTATTTGGAACTTCTAAAACACCATATTCCATAGAGTTTGCATGTATGAATAGTGAATTAGGAGATGAGAAATAGTCTACTCTTTGCACTTACATACTAAAAAATGGTTTGGTAAGTGAAACTCATACTTAATTAGGTTTTCCTATGTGAGAATGTTATTGTTCATGAATGTCCACTAGAAGAAATTAATTTTAGAGATAAGTTGGGGTTTCAAAACCCTCTTCCAAGGATTTTAGTATTACCCTCTCATAGGAGCAGGTGATAATTAGTCTTCAAAGTGAACTCACCCTTAACATTTTTGCTCTAGAAAGAACTTGTCCTCCCTTTGAAACATATAGGAATTCTCACATGATGTAGGATCTCTTGCAAGTCTCTTGAAAGAGTCAATAACTATTGTTGATTAAGGATATGGAGAGAGCCATTCAAATGGATTCAGAATTAGATAGGTAGTCAACCACTTGGTCTGCAAAGAATCACTTTACAGTCCACAAAGGGCCCTAAACATATGGCGAGAGATCAAAGGTTTATCCCCCAACCAAGTGTCATCCCAAAAACAAATTTTTGATCATTGCCAATTTTCCATTTCATCTCCATATGTATTATATTTATGCATTTAAGAATATTTCTCCAAATCTTGGACCCACTGTGGAGTCCCTGAGAAATGAGGACATGGTAGAACCTTTCACTGTTCAATTACTTTGCATCCATAATATCACACTAGTTAGCACTATGTAGTGGAAGTTTCCAGCCAAACTTTGCAATAAGGGCTTTGATTAGTAGGGAGATCTTCCTAATGCACATTCTTCCCATGTTCTTTGGTTGGAAAAACTTATCATAGATAACAAGTGTCATCCTCTTTCTTTCCTTCATACCCTTCCAAAGGAAATTTTAATAGATTCTATTGAGATTTTCAGCCATAGAATTTTAAATCCTAAATAGGGAAATAAAATAGGCATGAGTCGCTTGAAGAGAGGCTGCCAAAAGTTGCAATTTTCTCGCACTTCTTAGGAGTCTACCTTTCCAACCTACTAACTTGTGTTTCATTCTCTCTATGATTGATCCCCTAAAGGTATTATAAACCTCTTTGACATTAAAAGGAAGCCCAAGATAGATACTAATAATATTGGCACACTGACAACCTAAGTTTAAGTTTTATTATGCAGGCCACTTGAGGTGTTGAAGAAATAAATGTTACTTTTATCATAATTATTGTGTTGGCTAGAGACATTAGAATATTGGTTAAGAAATTATTTTCATTCTATGGGTCTAACCACATAAGAGGTACTGAATAGGATGGTATCATCCATAAATTATTGTAGAACAACTGGAGTCATAGTGGAAGTAGGTTAGACCCCTTGGAGTTTTCCCCCTTCCACCAATCTTATGAAATGTCTCCCCAAGACCTCAACACAGATAATAAAAAGATAAGGAGATAGGGGGTCCCCCTTTCTGATGCCTCTAGTGGCTCCAAAGAATCATCTATAACACCATTAACAAGAATCGAATATCAAAATATAGTCACACATTTCTTTATCAACCCAATCATTCTACTGTCAAATCCTGATTTCTATAGGAATTTAAAAAGGAAGTCCCATTTGACTCTGTCATAGGCCTTAGAGATATATAGCTTAAATGTCATTCTCGGCTAGAGACACTTATCCATGGAGTGAAGGAATTCATAGGTTGTGATGATTGCATCAAGAATTTGTTACTCAGGGATGAATCCTTTCATATTGCAATTAATGAGACTATCCAAAATGGGTTTAAATCTATTAACTAAGACTTTCAAAAAGATTTTATACATCATATTAAAAAGGATTTTTGATATGAAGTTAGGAAATATTTTAAGTGTTCAACTACATATTAATACAATTAAGGTGTTGTTCAATACTTTTTGCAACCTACCAGTCTTAAAGAAATTCATAGTTTCCAAAGTGATACTGGATCAAATTATATCCTAGAAATATTGAAAAAAAAATAGGTGGGAAACCATTTGGACCATGGGTCTTAAAAGTACCCATACAAATACAACACTCGAGACCTCACCCTCTATCACAAGTTCCAAAAACTAAGCATTATCAGCAACACTAACAACATTGGGGATGCAATCTAATTGTTATACACCAAATTTGCACCATATTAAGCGCTTGAGCCTAATGATTTGGTATAACATGGGAATCACTTCTAGGTTGTGGGACCTATGCTAACTAAAGTGAAACCTCTGGATTCTAGGTTGATTCCTCTTGGATAATCACCTATTTTTGCTCTTTAAACTTGAAAAGTAAACTGGGGAGGAAAAGGGATAGAAGGAGAACTGAAGGGAAATAAAGAAAAACTTAACCTAAAAGGTGATACACCGAAAGTGACTTGAATCATAACACAATGACCAAGAACTAGCCTAAAATTCCTAAATTAGGACAAGTGCAACTTCCTAGATAGGTTTTCAAAAGTGTTTCATAGAGAGGTCTGAGATGAAACTATTCAAGGAAAGAAAAAATTTCACAGAAATAGCTTCAAGGAAATATACACGGACTATGACCTGCAAACAAACATCCACTTCAGAAAATAGGCACAGGAATGAGACAAGCTAGCAAGGAATGAAAAAAATTCACAAGACTATCTTTATCAAATTATCCACAATAGTACACAAATATGCATAAAAGAAAGAAACCTTGAGATGACCCACAAATTTCTTCAATACTCAATCAATATATCATGCTTCAGAAAGAATCCCAAAACATATGAAAACCTGAGGGCAGGAAAAATGCCACACAAAGTTTTTCATAAGCCCTTATAAAAATAAGAATTATGAATACATGAAAAGCTTGAGGACAGATAAAATGTCACATAACACTCTTGCATAATCTAAACCCCAATGAGAGATTACAAACATATGAAAATGCAGGGGCAGAGAAAATTCCACAAAAAATCTTGCATAAGCCTCTAAAAACTAACTACAAAAGAATAAAAAACAATTATATACAACCTCCCCTATCACACAGGCTCATGAGTCAATCCATCTGATCAAATTGGACAAGTTGGGGTTACAATAGATTTTCTTTAAACAATACAAAAACCCTAAATCAGTCTTGTCCATCCATTAATGCACTTGGGAAATATCTAAGACAATTAGATATAGTCATGAAGATATCTCCCACCATCATAAATTCAAGCAGAGAAGTCGGCTGATCCATCTTCTTTGTTTGTGACTTGGAACATGTTGCCACCACCATGGAACTCTGAGAAAGATATTTGAATATTCAAAAATCAGATCCAAACGGTCATAGGTGGTGCAGAAGTCTATATCAGTGGCTCAAAATAAGACCTAATTCTCCTTATTAAAACATAGTCATCGATCCTTTCTTTATCTTTATCTCATCTTTAAGCTCAAATCTAATCTAGACATGTGGCACCCTGGTGCAATTCCTTGAAAATTAACAATATTCATCCTAGCCATCAAGGGAAAGCACCGATCATTGGATCTATCTCTCATCTGATCCTTGCCTCTAACTTGCATTTGACTCATCTTTAACCTTGATCACCGAGTCCCTTTGTATCTCCAAGTCGCTGAATCCTTTCTTTAACTTTGAGTCCATCACAAGATTAAGTGACAACCATAAGATCTGATATACATTGATGTCTTGCACTAAATATTTGAATGGAATGGCCTGACACAAATTTATCTAGTGACTCAGCACCAACCACAAGATAATCTTTGCATCGATGACCATGATCTTTTCTTAGAAAACCTGACTTAAATTTATCTTTAGATTTCCCTTTGGCATTGATCTCAGATCTGACTTGGACACGTGTCGACAGGTGCATTGCCTCAATGGTTAGATCTTGATCACTTTTACTTTAAGGCTTTACACCATCCATGCAATCAAACTGAACTTGCTCGATCCTAACCTTTACCTTTTGACCTTGGTCTTAACTCATTTTTAACCCTGGGTACCTGAGATCCTTCGTATCTCCAAGTCTCTAGATCTATTATTTAACTCTGAGTCTATCACGAGATTAAGCAACCACCGTAAGATCTGATCATGATCAATGATCTACGCTGAATCTCTAAATGATTTGGATGAATTTGAATTTCTTTAGCAATTTAGTGCTAAATGCACATCTTGATCTTGATGAACGAATCATACTTTATATTTGCAAACTCTGAATTGAACCTGGCTTATCTGTCCTAACCACGGGTTCATCTGGAGATTCCGCGTCTAAGGCAATCTCCAAGTCACTAGATCAATTCTTAACTCCTGAGTTTATTTGGAGATCTAGGGCTAGCCACATGATTAGAACGTGATCAACAATTTGCACTAAATATTGAGAACTTCCATGACTTGTACCTTTTAATACGAGATCAGGAGATAGCCGTAAGATCAAAACTTGAACATAACTTTATCTATGGCCTGCGCTAAATCTCCATAACTTCCATGAAATGTACCTTTTATTACAAGATCAGGAGATAGTCGTAAGATCAAAACTTGAACAGAACTTGATCTACGACCCACGCTAAATCTCCAGAACTAAAGAGCATATTATTTTCCATTTTGAGATTAAGAGATAAAGGGTCGTGCCAAGTCGCTGAACAAGAAAGAATATTCCCTCCCAATTGCGAGATTAAGAGATAGCAATAAGAGGTTAAAGTGCACATGACAAATAAGAACTTAAGTGGCACAAAAAGTAACAAATAATTAGACTGAGCCACCAAAGAACTAGGGTTTAAGAGACTTAGGGCTTACAAGACAGTAATAAGGGTTTAAAATAGGCCTAGAAACATGTAGAGAACAAGACAAAGACCATGAATCATGAAAGAAACCTTTGCAAGATGGGCTCAACCCTCATGGGAGCCACATTTACTCCATTGTAGGCCAACATTGGACAGTATGGGAAATTTGGGTAACATTTTTGGCAATTTCTGTTGAATATCATCCTGCTAGACATATATAAAACTAGTGGCCTTATGACATTCCATTGGGAAAGGAGTCTTCATTAAGCACAAAAAAACATCTCTGGAAGCAGCGGGATTGAAACCAGGAGGAGGAACAATGAACCAAAATAGAAAAGGGACTATATACAAGCATAAACAAACAAACTGTGCCCAAGCACTTGAAGGAAAATAGGGAAACTAACCTAATCTAAACTAACCAGTACAAAAGATTGGTTAAACAAAACCATTCACCAGATGGTTAAAATAACTACCCTTCCTCATCAAGATATTTTGTATCAAATGCATAAGGATAACCAACAAGACATGAGGCATATAAAAGTATGTCAGAAAATACAGTATTGCCTCTTGAAAAATGGGATCAAGCTCACTCACCTCAAATAGACCATATGAGGACATTTCATTAAACTCTTCTTGGGCCAAGTATTTGATGGGATGACCTCTTGAAAGTCTAAAATCAAAACTCTCCTTGTTATTTTCTAAATATTCATGGTTGTCCTGCATTATGAATAGCCATGTCAACTCCTCTTCTGTACTCAGGGGTCTATCATGTTATGTTAAATAGGATAAGAGCTCATCAAAACTATCAACTCTCTGAAGGCCCTTAGGAATGAATGGTTCCTTATTATTAAGCTTTACACACACATCTTCTATGATGCTCTCCAAACAATTTTCCCCAAGGTGTCTGTCAACTTCTGCATATTGGAAATTTTCCTCCCTGATTGCAAGCTCATGAATTGACATATCATGATGATGACCTATGCCCTCTAGTTGTTGTAAATTTGTTGTTGATGTGGTCATGACCATATCTTCTTCATCTGTATCTACAAAACTAGGAATCTTATCAAATAAAAACATAGCATGTTTCTCTTTGTCACTCCCCTGCTGATGGTGATCCTTATTTCCTAATTGACTTTCATCCATAGGTAATGGTATGTATTATTCTCCTTCAAGAAAAAGGGGGAGCCCATTAAAAAAATAAACCAAGAGCTCAGGTTGAGCTTCACTTTCCTTTTCTTCTCTTTGTTGTCCCAACTCATCATAGTCATCACCCAACACTAACACATCTGATTTTCTCTCTTCTTCACCATTTGAAAACTCATTCACCACAAGTTCTTGTCTTGATGTTTGACTAGTATCCTTGAAAAGACTTAGAATTTGACAGCCAGGAGGTAGAGACCATGAAATTTTCCATGGAAGATCATTATCTTGAGAAACCTTAGGGGTCTCTTGGGATAAACAATTATCTTGAAAAGTCTGCTCTTGCAGAGTGGTGGACTGAATCTCCTCAAGTATAGGCTCTTTTAAAGAAAGTTTTTCCCTAAAACTTGGGATGTGAAATTGAGAGTATTCATATGTAGACAAATAAGGCTGATGAAATCAATTTTCCATTAGTATGCAAACAACACTTTCGGTAAGCATACACTGAAAGATAGGACAAAGAACAAACCGAAAATCAGATACAAAGAGATCACTGAAAGTGACTAAGTACAAAGAGAATCGATGAAACCACTTTGTGTGTACACAAAAAATGCAAATTCATAAGGATAAAGAGGAACCCTAAAGAGGAACCTGATGTGTAGGATACAATGCAAACCAAGAGACAGTTAAAGAGAAAACTGACAGAACAAAACTGACAGACAGTCAACTGATTTCAGAGCATAACCGAACGACAGAAACTGAGAGTCAGTAGCATCCCGCAAAAAGTGGATCTGACTTCGAATTCAGATAAATCAGTCTTATTCTATTTATAGAATCTTAATTTGTTTTTAAATCCATTTCTTTAGGGACAATAAACATGAATGTAGGTGCTTTAATCAGTCTAACTGATTTAAAACACATAGACTAGGAGATCAAGGTAAAGTTGTAAACTTGATCTTAGAGTTAATATTGTTTTTCATGAAACTTGATGATGTCAATCCATCTTATAAATAGATGATGCATTCATTAATTATACATGGATTTGAATATGAAAGAGAGGATGAATGAAGCCTACGAGCACATCTATGGATCAGATTGAAAGATTCAAGAACCAGAACCAAGAATAGAGGCTACCGAGAATCAGAGGTATTACTCAATCACATTAGGTGATAATCTTATTCATGTAAACTTAAATGGATCTATATCAGCAATAGGAGAATGCATTTACCAGGTCAAATTGTAATTTTCTATCATTATAACAAGTGGAGAAAAGTGAAAAAATCCTTTCGCTGAAGGTGGATTTAACAGTCCAACTATAAATATCTTAACCGAGTGCACACTCAATAGTGTTGATAAAGCTCTTAACTGAGTATACTTTAAAAGGCTCCAAAAATACTCTTAACCAAGTAGATCATCAGAAGTGATCAAATTGTAAGCCTTAACCGGCCCCTTCCAATCTGCAGATAGTGAAGATTTTGTGGGTGTCGTCCCCACTGCAGTTTTTACTTTCTAACAGGAGTTTTTTGTGATATCATATCTTGTGTTATGTGTCAATTACTATCATGAATGTTTCTATAAATGTTCACATATATGTTAAGTTAATGAATTGATATAACTCACATCAAGATAATATAGATTAGATGAATGGATGTACAATTGATTACACAAAGGTTAATTGATTAAAGGATACAAAAGTTTTAGAGGTACGTATTCACCCCTCCCCTCTCAGTACACACTTTCCATTAATTCCAACAATTGGTATCAGAGCTAAGTATCTTCTTTGGAAAAGCTTAAAGGCTTAAGAGAAAATATCATACAATGGAGAAGTATAGACTCGACAAGAATATTGAAAATAAGAAGCTAGAAATTTAGATGTTCTATGAATAGTATAAAAAAGCTAGAATCAACATGAGACAGATGTTAGATGAAAGAAAGATTATGGCATCTCGCTGTAATGAGACAGATTATCATGAGGAAGAGATACCAGATTTCTTTGAGTCTTTAGGATCAACTACAAGCAAAGCATCAAATACATCAGAAGAAAGCATCACAATCCTAACTAAAATCAATCTACATTTGGTTGGACAAGTTAAATCTCTACAAATTGGTCAAGAGACATAGATGGTAAGGATGATTGATGTCATGAACAATGCTAGACAAGCTAAGCAAGAAAGAACACTGGCTATTGATGATAGAAGAAAGATTATAGAAAAGATACAAGAAAAAGTGTCTGAAATACAAAGACTTACAGAGCATCACCATGAGATTACAAATCAGATTATTCGTATGATTCAAGAGGCAAACATAATAAATGTTGAACTCATTGAAAGAATATAAGCTATCTATTAGCTAAGGGATGAGAATGAAAAGTTGAAACATGAGATAAGAATTCAGTAGCAACATAATGAAATTATCAAGAAAGTTGAAGAAAGCAATAAAAGAATGGATGATTTTCTTGAAGGACAACAAAGAGTCAACAACAACACCAGTCTAGGTTTTACCGAGAATGGAGAATCATCAAATCAAACTGATCCAAAGAATGTCTATACAAATTCAAGACCAAGAAAGATTACATGCAATCACCGTGGAAAGCAAGGCCATACATCAAATGTATGTAGAGGAAAAATGAAAGGTATTCCTAAATCTACATCTTCATTCATAGGATTTTGTTATAAATGTAACAAGAAAGGACATAAAGCATATGAATGTAAGTCTGAGATGAAGCAACCAAAGAAGGAAACCTACATGGACAAATATTGTCCTACTTGCAAAATGAATGGGAACACAAATCTTGAATGCTGGAAAAAGAAAAGTCAAGCATGGAAGCCTAAAGGTCAAGAAACTCCCTATCAACCGAAGAGAGTCGGTAACCAGTATGTATGGGATTACAACACTTGGACAAATTGTACACCATGTGGAAGATTTGGTCACATTTCTACAAACTGTATGAGACAGTGGACTAGAAAGTCTAGAGGCTAGACTAACCCCAGAATGGCATGCTTACACTGTCATAAAGTTGGTCATCTCAAGAAAGACTGCAGAGACCGAATGACAGAGACCAGCACATATCCCAATGGAAACACCATTGAATACATCTGGAGAGCAAGAGACAAAATGTGGAGAAAATCTTTAAACAATGATGAAGCTGGACCGAGCAATGCAAATGGTGACACCCCATCCAATAGATCCGGTGACATCACCACCCCCACCTAAGCAGAACAAGTAAGTATAGAACTGCATTAGCCCAAATCATTATTTTACATTAGTTCCATATTATGTTGATAAAATGCCAAATTAGCATAAGTAAAGATGCATCATGGTATTGCTTGTTAAAATTTGTGATAACTATTCTATCGGGCATACATACCAAAATTCATCGATACAAACTCAAAGCTGAGACTTCCTACACTTACCGAGAAGCATCGGTTAAAACCAAATTTTCTAGTGTAAACTGAGCCTCATCGGTAACCGAGCAAAGTGAACAAGTGATTTGCAATACCAAAACCCGTCGGTAAAAGCAAAAGGTATAAAAACCACCATGGAACGTCATGTGTTCACTAAAGGAAAGTTGAAGTCTTAACTGCAAAATTATGTCTTCACATACCAAGGAGTTGGTAAGAATTAATGACACACCTTTTAGGTCAAACAACTATAAAAAGGCGACTGGTCGGTCTCATTATTCACCATGACTAGAGTAGAGCGACGAAGAGTGATTTTTGAGAAGAAAGCAAAAGGATCATAGAGAGACCACAACTCGGCAACCAACACTCCACGAAGATCATAAATCATTACAGGTGTATACAATAAGCTCTACGACCACCGAAAAATCTATTTCACACATTTCACAAAAATCCCTAAATCTAAAAAATGGCCACGACATCAAGAACTGTGAAATCGAAGAACACCAAGAAGGATGAGTTCAAGCTCATCAAGAATTTGACATGTGAGGAACCAAACTATAAGATTCACCCTGAGGTTGCCTCATAACCCGACGATGCTGGAGCATTCTCGCGAATACCAGCTAGGCTTTTGCTCTTTGAGGATGTTTGAGCATTTATACACTGCAATATTGCAGAAATAGGTGATTAAGAGGTTGAAAAAGCTTATAAGAAGCTATGCAACGAAGATGGAAACTTGAAAGATGAACATAAACATATAGAAGTAAAAGGGATCACTAATGCCCTGTTATTTGTGAAGGTATTCAAAACCAAGTGGATTCAGTTAGTATTGATCCGAATGTACAATCATAAACTTTGGATGGATGAACTGAAGATGATAACCCAAGATGTTATCCATGTTGTTACTGATTACCGTGTAACCGAGAAGGTAAAAGCACTCGAGCATCCAACCAAGGCTGAGATTGAGAAGATCACATGAGCCAAATGGGATGGCAGAGGATTGAAGGTTTCCACCATAACTGATGATGAGATGAAATTTGGTGCATGCATTCTAGGCTACAAATTCTTCCAAGCCAGTAGAATGAACAAAATTGCATCCGGTGCAGTAGACACAACTTACAAGATTGTGAACAAGGGAACAAAGTTGGACTTATCAGAACTTCTACTGAATCAAATAGAAGAGAATCTAATGACTATAATGAATGCAAAGTCAAACACATGTAAGTTTGGATCACTCATAAAGTGCATTTTATTCTACTTTCAAGAAACATTCCCATTGGTAGGAAATGTGAAATGGGATAGCACAAAACCAGTCACCATGCAGATCAATGAACACATAGCCTCACTGGGAGATAATTTTGAAGCAGTCATGGAAGAATACTTTAATGTATTCAAAGACCGAATGCAAAAGAGGGTAAGGATCCCCGAACAAATCATTGAGAAGTATAAAGATGAGATATGTTTCATGGTTGATACAAATCATACTTATATCAAGCCTATTGTACCGAGGACAACATGGCTTCAACCATTAGAATATGAGAAAACATTGATCTTGCATCTAAAGAAATTGATGCCTTGTTAAATTAACCACTAGATAAGAAATAAATTAAGTTTGGAACCTATGAGGAGGCCAAAACAAGAATAAAATTTGGCTTGGTTGTTAAGAAAATTGTCAGGAAAAGGGACAAAATGGTAAAGAACCTCAAAAAGATACTATCAGCAACAGAGGAAGAAACCAAGCAGGAGGAAGAAACTGAAAAAGAAGGAAGAAACCGAAGGAAAACTACCTATCAGTGAAGCTAAAGAAAAGAATGACTCTGAGGCCATAGAGTCAGATTCACCACCTCCTCCACCAACTAAGAAGCCAAGGACCACAACTACTTCTAGAACAAGAAGCCAAACATCTAAGGATTCAACTCCTTCACCTTTGAAGAAAGGAAAGGTAAGAACATACAAGAGGAAAGTGACCACACCAAAGAGAGGGACAAACAAAAGAGTAAGAAAGCTCATCAAAACCCGAGAAGATATTGAAGACACTGAGAAAGATGAAGTTGTAGAGGCAGAAAATGTCAAAGTTAAACTCCAGAAACTATTGATGACATTTGTAAATCTATTGCAAATTTAGGATCTATTATAGATTCTAAGATTAGAAGATGGTTTAAACTAGATCTAGAAGATTAGAACAAATTTGAAGACGCCATTATAGTAAAGATGTACAAGTTCAAATATGTACTGATTTAGTTTGAAAGCAATAATGTACTAAGGGAACTCTTGGACAAACTATACTCCAGATGGAAATTTGCTTTGAAGAGTGAGAAGGAAATAAGAGAAAGAGTAATTTTTACTCTCATGCCTTCTAAATCCAAGAAGTAAGAAATAGATGAAATGATGGAGAAACACAAAAAGGAGTTCTCACTGAAGTTGAGAGCCTACAAATTTATCAAAGGGAAGCTTATAGAGCTTGAATAGGAAAGCCATAAGAAATGGTGTAAAATTCTAAATAGACCTACTAAGGAAGAAAGCCCCAAGAAATACCTACAACAGAAAGAAGTTGATAAGGCAACTAAAGAAAATATCTTAATAAAAGATACATAAGATGATACATTTGTTGAGTTAGACAAGGAAGAAGAAGACACAACCAACAACAAAAATATGGATGTTGTAGATGAGTCATGTCCTGACACCACAAATGACAACATTGTGGATAACACTATCATTGACATTATCGATGATCCAACAAAGGAAGTAAATAAATATGAAGATGTAAATATTACAAAGGACACAACCGATGAGTAGGAAACAATAGTTGATACTGCACAGGTGAACATACTAGGCAACATGCCAATATTGATACAAGCTATCAATATTATACAAGAATCAGACAAGTCACTTGAAAAACACACTCCCGGGGATACAGGGGAAGAGGAAAAGAAATAAAACACCAATGATTAGAAAGACATCGGAGACACTCACACAGTAACCGATACTGATAAGGTTACATGAGGAGATTCAAAACAGGCAGATGGAGACACAACAGAGAAGGATGTAGAAACAAAGAATGATGAAGCTAAGGACACCGATGAAGGAGATAAAACTAAAAATGACACTCCTGAGGAAACCGAAAATGTGAAGGTTAATGTGGAGACATCTATAGACACCCGACAAGCTGAAACTGATTTAAAGCAACAAAAAGAAGCACAACATGTAACTTCATCAAGCACAATTGAGAAAGCCGAGAAATTGGCAATGGTACTACACTCAAGTGCTACATAAAAGAAGAATAATAAACCAAAAAGAATAAGTTGGAGGTCACTTTGGATGAAATCATTGAGATACCAAAGTGTGACCCAAGCACACTTGATTATGAAGCATTACAAGAATACGGTGAAATATGCCAAAGGAAGGCATTACAGGAGAAGCTGAGGAAATAGCACCGAGAATCCATGGTATTGGAAAAAAATAGGGACATATTGCACTGGATTGTACCCGATGTTTATATTGATGAAAATAAGGCAATTCTTGATCAATTAGCCACTCTCACCAAAGAAATTACCACTCAGAATATTGATGCATAGAAGGCAATTGAAAAGAGAGTTGAGCAGAAGTACCAGGAGAAGATAATTGAGAACATCAGTCAAGAAGTGGCAGTCAACAAGGTAAAGCTTTTAGAATTCATTACTGAATTAGATCCAATCATAACTGAAGCTATTTCCTTAATTCAACAACTAAGCACATTGGATAAGTTCACTAAAGAGAATAGTGACAACATAGCAAAGTTAGATATAGATCTAGCTAATAGTGCTCAAAGATTAACCACCGATGGAGACAATTCACTAAAGCTTCATTATGAAAAAATCATAGAAATAAAAAGGTTAAGGAAGGAATTGTGGGAAGCAGAGAAACACTTCAGGAAAAAATTCACCGAGCTCCAAGCTGAACTAATACCAAATTTAACACTGCTTCAACATCACATTAGTTTAGCAAGGCAATTGATAGCAACTCCCAAGATGTTTGTAGCAGAAAAAATCTATGATATGCACTCCAAGATCACACTCAAGCACATGACTCTAGAGAACTTAAAGGAATAATGGGAGAAAATGATGGAAGACATGAAGTCTTCACACTCCCACATTTTTGATAAACTATAAGGTATAGACCTTTGCCCTTAATATCAAAAAGGGGGAAAATGATATGTATTCAGATGAATGGACAAATAATATATGGAAAATGATATGTATATGTATATTCATATGGGAAAATGATATGTACAAATATACCAGCATATACATAGGGGGAGTCATTAAATGACTAAGGATTATATATGTTGTATATACTTAACATTTTGTTAGTATTTTGCACATATTAGTTTTTGATACTAATGTCAAAGGGGGAGATTGATGACTTTAATTTTCCATTAGTATGAAAACAACACTTTCCGTAAGCATACACCAAAATATAGGACAAAGAACAAACTAAAAATCATATACAAAGAGATCACCGAAAGTGACTAAGTACAAAGAGAACCGATGACACAACTTTGTGTGTACACCAAAAATGCAAAGTCAGAAGGATAAAGAAGAACCCGACAAAGGAACCCAATGTGCAGGATATAGTGCAAACCAAGAGACAGTTATAGAGCAAACCAATAGAACAAAACCAAAATACAGTCAACTAATTTCAGAGTATAACCGACTGACAGAAACTGAGAGTCAGTTGCAGCCCGCAAAAAGTGGATCTGACTTCCACGTCAGATAAAGTAGTCTTATTTTATTTATAGAATCTTGAATTGTTTTTAAATCCATTTATTTAGGGACAAGAAACATGAATGTAAGTGCTTTAATCAGTCTAACTGATTTAAAACACATAGACTAGGAGATCAAGGTAAAGTTATAAACGTGATCTTAGAGTTAACATTATTTTTCATGAAACTTGATGATGTCAATCCATCTTATAAATATATGATGCATTCATTAATTATACATGCATGTGAATATGAAAGAGAGGATGAATGAAGCCTACGAGTACATCTATGGATCAGATTGAAAGTTTCAAGAACCAGAACAACAAAAAGGTGAATTTGGTTAGCAAGAACCAAGAATAGAGGCTATCGAGAATCAAAGGTATTACTCAATCACATTAGGTGATAATCTTATTCATGTTAACTTAAATGGATCTGTATCAGCAATAGGAGATTGCATTTACCAGGTCAAATTATAATTTTCTATCATTCTAACATGTGGAGCAAAGTGTAAAAATTCTTTCAAGGAAGGTGGATTTAATAGTCCAACTATAAATCTCTTAACCGAGTGCACACTCAACAGTGTTGCTAAAGCTCTTAACCGATTAGACTTTAACAGGTCTCCAAAAATATTCTTAACCAGGTATATCATTAGAAGTGATCAAATTGTAAGCCTTAACCGATCCCTTCCAATATGCAGATAGTGAATATTTTGTGGGTGCCATCCCCACCGCAATTTTTACTCCCTAACGGGAGTTTTCTGTGATATCTTATCTTGTGTTATGTGTCAATTACTGTCATGGATGTTTCTATGAATGTTCACATGTATGTTAAGTTAACGAATTTATATAGCTCACATCAAGATAATATAGATCATATTAATGGATGTACAATTAATTACACAAAGGTTAATTGATTAAAGGATACAAAATTTTTAGAGGTACTGAGTCACCCCTCCCCTCTCAGTACACACTTCCCATTAATTCCAACAAAGGCATACCTTTTTGAAGCTTGGAAATTTGAAGAACCTATCATTTTTGTGTTGCTTACTTGCAACCGACTCTGTCTCAATATAGTCCTTAGGATATTGTTGATCACAAAAGGCTGCAATTATTCTATAACAGGCTTTTGTGCTAGAAGGATGTCACTAAAACTTGGAAATTAATGCTCTCTAGGTTCTTCATTTGTAGGCTCTTGGAACATGGGAGTACTCCAACTTGGAATTCTAAATTCATGAGATTTAGACTCACCTTTCCCAAAAGGCCTGAAGCTTGGAACCTTACACTCAAGGGCCTTTTTCTCAACAATCTGTGATCTCAACTCTGCATTTTGAACAACAATTTGGTGATCTAACTCTTCTTCCCATCGGTTCCTTTGCTGCTCATCACCTAGAGTCTCTGTCACTTGGTTGAAATATAACTCCTACTCATAACTTTGAGATTCCATCTCTTGCTGCAACACTTCTAACTTTTCTTTCATAGGAGACTCATTATTTATGAAATTAAGTTTGAAATCTGGGACTCCCATCTCCAAGTATGGGTTTAGGAGATAGCCTACTTGGGAAGATTTATCATTTTCATTACTGAAAACCTCTCTTTTTCGGTTAAAGGATGCAGACTCATTAGATTGTGAAACTTGTTGTGGTACTAACCTAATAGAAGATGTATCCAAATGTGCCCTTGATGCTTCACTCATGATTTCTTGATTCATTAATCCATTCAAGCATGTAGCATGATCATGAGGTTGATTGCAGGGATAACACCATTTTTTTTTGCTGCCAGAAGTTGGTTCTAGTAAGCCAATTGCTCATATTATAGATCCATGTCTTGTTGACCCTTGATTTGAGACAACTGATTTATCAAGTCAAGCAATACATTTTTTTGTCTTTTCACACTCCTCATTCATTCCAACAAAGTTTGAGCTCTCAGGCTGATTGGGAATATCTTCATGTTGATTAGGAATGAAATAGTCTCCTTGGGACTTGTTATAATTTTGAGTATGCTACCAATCGGGTTGAGCAGGGGTGGGTGGATGGTAAGCATGACGAACTTGCTGCTTTTGACTCTCTTTTTGTTTCTTTTGTGCCCATGAGGCTTCCCATTGGAGAGCATGCTTATAAGCTTGTGCAAGGACATATTGATTAGGGTCATGTTGGACATAATGATAGCCTACTATTATATGGTATCTGGACTAAAAACCGCTTTTGGATGGTTTTCATATGGTTTTTTATTAGCCCCTTGAGCATTATTTTTATGATATGATGGTGAGTAACCTGACTGTCCATAATAAATTGACATCTCTACTCATGTAATTAGCTAGAATTCTGAATATGAAAGATTTGAAACATACCAACACTTGATCTTTTGAAACCAGTAGACCTTCCAGAGTTGCCAGATATGAAAGACAATGACCACTTCTAGGTCTGTATTATGTTATCAGCATATTAGAGATAACATAGTTTTGAAAATGAACTTCTTTTGTCATCCCACCGTCCGTGCCATAATTGTTATACACCAAATTTGTACCCTATTAAGTGCTTGAGCCTAATGATCTGGTATAACATGGGAATCACTTCTAGGTTGTGGGACCTATGCTAACTAAAGTGAAACCACCATATTCTAGGCTAGTTCCTTTTGGATAATCACCTATTTTTTCTTTTTAAACTTGAAAAGTAAACTTGGGAGGAAAAGGGATAGAGGGAGAACTGTAGGGAAAAAATGCAAAACTTAACCTAAAAGGTGATACACCAAAAGTGAATTGATTCATAACACAATGACCAAGAACTAGCATGAAATTATTGAATTAGGACAAGTAAAACTTCCTAGATAGGTTTGCAAAAGTGTTTCATAAAGAGTTCCGAGATGAAACTATTCAAGGAAAGGAAAGATTTTAGAGAAATAGATTCAAGAAAATAGACACAGACTATGACCTACAAACAAACATCTACTCCAGAAAATAGGCACAGGAATGAGACAAGATAGCAAGGAACGAACAAAATTCAGAAGACTATCTTTATCAAATCATCCATAGTAGTTGTAAAGGAAGAAAAATCTTTCTTTTGTTTTATTTAGTTTTATTAGGGTTTGATTATGTATTTATCTGACCTTTACATTTAAATTTTGGTTGTATTGAAGTGTGATTATGAGGAAGATAAGATGTTCCACCCTTATCCCCAAATGCACAAATGCAAGATCCAAGTTGATCAACCCAAAAGAGGGATTAATGCACAAATGAATCAACCATTTGGAAATGAGAGTAAAGAAGAAGATCTTAAATTCTGTTAATTGATTATATAGATATGATAAATGATAGTAATTGAAAAGAATGAGAAGATGAACCAAACTTAAAGAATTGCATATCAAATAATGTTGTTTTCTAAGGTCTGTAGACTATTTCTAGAAAATATGAAGTATGATCCAGAACCAGAACACAGAGACCAACAAAACCCAGAAATATTTTTCCGATCAGACACCGTCTTATGAAAAAGGTCAACCTTGACCCACAAATGTCACCCCTGACCCAATAATGTCAACCCTGACCTGTACAGCGTCCACAAAAAATCTATTCACAGAGCCTGACAGAAAGCCAAAAAGGGTATCCATATCTGAGTCCAAATCCATAGTCCTAAACCTGTACCTACAAGAAAAAGAGGTTTATTTGTTGGGGGGGGGGGAGGGGTTTTCCTTAGTCAAACCCCAGTTTTGGAATTAACCTTAAATATATGTAATTGAAATTGCAGAAGTAAACAAAGTAAATGCATAAATTCACCTTGCTTTTAAAAAGTCCTTGTGGCGGATTCGAATCCGTGGATCCACAAGTATACACTAAAATGTGGAATGTAGAATGTAGGATGTCTTTAATCTCTTGCTTGTAGATCTCTAACACCAAGTCTTGAATAGGATCTTGATTTAGAAGAGGCTTGGAAGAAGGTGGATGGAGAGATCACCAAAAGGGCGCTATGTAGCTTGAATCCTTCAAAGGCCTCCAATGGATCTCCTTCATGAAAATGGATGTTGGAATGTTTGAGGATGGATGAATCCTTTCTTCAAATATTTCTTGATTTCTTTCTTGAATAATCACTTGATGATGTTTCTCAATTTCTCAAACGATGCTTAGGCTTCAATAGAGGACTTAGAGAAAATGAGGGGAGGAAGGCTCCCTTTTATATCAAATTAGGGCACAATCTTCTAAGGAGGATGAAATAGGAGAATAAAATTCCCATTAAATCCTTTACCCATAGGAAAGGACCTATGTTAAATATAATTTAGGAATTGACACTTTGGAACCCGAAACAGCCAACCTGAAAGCGGGAAACAACTTTTGCAAAGATTGACATTTGGAAACTGTGGGACCCTGAGATCTGAACCCTAGGTCAAGGTCGAGGTTGACCTTGACCTAGGTTAGGGTCAAGGTCAACCTTGACCTAGGTCAGGGTCAAGGTTGACATAGACCAAAAAGGTCAACCATAACCTTGAGGTCCAAGATCTCAGGTCTGCAGTCCAGAATGCAGAAATCAGGTTGGAAAGAAGTGGAAAGTGGGGCAGAATAGGGGGAAAGCCAGGTCAAATATTAGGAACCCATTCAAGGTGCTTGAAATGACCCCAAACCACTTACTCGAAAGGCTAAACTAGTCTATCATGGAAGTGCTTCCATTTTCTGACTATACAATAGTACACAAAGATGCAGAAAAGAAATAAACCTTGAGATAACCCACAAATTTCTTCAATACTCAGTCAATATATCATGCTTTAGAAAGAATCCCAAAACATATGAAAACCTGAGCATAGGAAAAATTCCATAAAAATTCTTGCATAAGCCCTTGGAAAACTGAGAATTAAAGACACATGAAAATCTTGAGGATAGAGAAAATGTCATAGAAAAATCTTGCATAATCTGAACCCCAATGAGAGATTACAAACATATGAAAATGCAGGGGAAAAGAAAATGCCACAAAAAACCTTGCATTATAGCCTCTAAAAACTAACTACAAAAGCACAAAAAACACTTGTATACAACCTCCCCTAGCACACAGACTCGGGAGTTAATCCATCTGATCATATTAGACAAGTTAGGGTTACAATAAATTTTCTTTAAAGAATACAAAAACCCTAAATCAGTCTTGTCCATCCATTAATGCACTTGGGAAATATCTCAAACAATTAGATATAATCATGAAGATATCTCCCATCATCATAAATTTGAGTAGAGAAGTCAGCTGATCCATCTACATTGTCTGTGACCTAGAACACGTTGCCACAGCCATGGAACTTTGAGAAAGATATTTGAATATTTGAAAATTAGATCCAAAGAGTTACAGGTGGCGCAGAAGTATATATCGATGGCTCATAATAAGATTTGATTCTCCTTTTTAAAACATATCCATCGATCCTTTCTTTATCTTTATCTTGTCTTTAAGCTCGGATCTGATCTAGACACATGGCACCCTGGCACAATGCCTTGAACATTAACAATCTTCATCTTGGCCATCAAAGGAAAGTGACAATCATTGGATATGTCTCTAATCTAATTCTTGCCTCTAACTTGCATCTGACTCTTCTTTAACCTTGATCACTAAATCCCTTTGTATCTACAAGTCGCTGAATCTTTGCTTTAACTCTGAGTCCATCACGAGATTAAGCGACAACCATAAGATCTGATCTGCATTCATGTCTTGTGATAAATCTCCAAATGGAATGGCCTGACACAAATTTATCTAGCGACTCAATGCCAACCACAAGATCATCTTTGCATTGACGGCCATGATCTTTGCTTAGCAAACCTAACTTAACTTTATCTTTAGCTTTCCCTTTGGTGCTGATCTTAGATCTTACTTGGACACATGTTGACAGGGCGCATTGCCTCAATGGTTAGATCTCGATCACTTTTACTTTAAGGCTTTACGCCACCCATGCAATCAAACTGAACTTACTTGATCCTTACCTTTACCTTCTGACCTCGGTCTTAACTCATTTTTAACCCTGGGTACCTAAGATCCTTCGTATCTCCAAGTCACTAGATCTATTCTTTAACTATGAGTCTATCACAAGATTAAGTGACATCCGTAAGATTTGATCATGATCAATGATCTGCACCAAATCTCTGAATGATTTGGATGACTTTGAATTTGTTTAGCGATTCAGCACCAAGCACACATCTTGATCTTGATCAACAAATCATACTTTATCTTTGCAAACTTTGAATTGAACCCGACTTATCTGTCTTGACCACGGGTTCATCTAGAGATTCTGTGACTAAGGAAATCTACAATTCCCTAGATAAATTCTTAACTCCTAAGTTTATTTAGAGATATAGCACTAGCCACAGGATTGGAACATGATCAATGATCTGCGCTGAATCTTGAGAACTTCCATGACTTGTACCTTATATTACGAGATTAGGAAATATCCATAAGATCAAAACTTGAATAGAAATTTATCTTTGACCTTTGCTAAATCTATAAAAATTCCATGACTTGTACCTTTTATTACGAGATCAGGAGATAGTTGTAAGATCAAAACTTGAACAAAACTTGATCTATGACTTATGCTAAATCTCTAGAACTAAAGAGCATATTCTTTTCCATTTCGAGATTAAGAGATAAAGGGTCATGCCAAGTTGTTGAACAAGAAAGAATATTCCCTCCCGATTGCGATATTAAGAGATATACATAAGAGGTTAAAGCACACATGGAAAATAAGAACTTAAGTGGCACAAAAAGTAACAAAGAATTAGACTAGGCCACCAAAGAACTAGGGTTTAAGAGACTTAGGGCTTACAAGCCATGAATAAGGGTTTAAAATAGGCCTACAAACATGCACAGAACAAGAAAAAGACTAGAAATCATGATAGAAACCTTTATAGGTTGGGCTCAACCCTTATGAGAGCCACATTTACTCCACTTGTAGGCCAAAATTGGATAGTATGGGCAATTTGGGTAACACTAATAATTGATCTTACAAGAAATTATCAACAATGCAATTGTCATCTTCAAAGATATTGCAAAAATAGTTTTTGGCCATTAGACCCAATTCAACATCCTCCTTGATTTTAGAGTTATCATCATCCTTGAGGCTGAGTATAAAGTTTCTTTTTTTAAGCTTACTAGCAGAACGATGAAAGAAGGCCAAATTTTGATCTCCCCCTTTTAGCCACCGAACCCTTAGTTTTTGTTTCCAAAATATTTCTTCCCTGTAAAGAGTTTCGTTCCATTTGGTTCTTAGGGATTCCTCATTTTGAGTCAAATTTGAATGGTCCCTTTTGGCCACTCTATCCTAAGTCATTGTCAGTCTTAGGATAATTTATTTTTTCTTTGCAAAAATAACCCCAAATGTGAACCTTCACATTCTTTCTAATAAATTTAAATTTCTACAAAACTATATACATTGAAGTCCCATGAACCATGGAACTCCACCAATTATAGATACAACCATGAAACTCATGATTTATTTCTCACATAATTTCATAACGGAAAGGGATGTGCCAGTTCTGCAACCTAGCACTCCATTCAAGCAAAATAGGATTATGGTCAGACATAATCTAAAAGAGAAAAGTTAAGTCAGAGTTGAACCCTATATCCCAATTGGAAGAACTAAAGAATCTATCTAGCTTAACTCGGATAAATTTAGTACCCTTCTTGTGCTTTGACCAAGTGAATAATTGTCTTGTCAACTTAATATCAACCAACCCAACATTTATAATGAAATTTGACAAATGAACCACACTTTTTGAGTAACCATCCAACCTATCAAGTTTTTTTATGGGGAAAAGTGAGGAATCAGAGTCACTCATGACTAGAAAATGTGAAGTATTATCTTGGTTAATAAGTGAAGAAATATCCTCCCAAACTACCTTCCTACTTAGATAAGAATTGGGTCCATAAAAATTGACAATAAACTAGGAATTCCCTTGGGAGGTATATTTAATAGTTAGAAAATTGGGTGTACTAGAAACAAATTCTCCATCCTCTTTCAAAAGATTTCACATAGTTATTATTCCTCTAGATGCACCATTATTTTCACTCATGCAAAAATAAGAATCCGGCCACAGAATCCCTATAATCGTGTTGAAGGAGGATTTTTTCACCTTAACCTCTTGTTACAGGAGGACATCAATCCTATTTTCAGAAATACAATTTCATAAAGCATATTATTTTTAGGGAATATTCAAGCTCCTCATGTTCCATGAAAGGAGTCCCATTCCTTAGATTTGGTTGCTAAGTCAGGGGTCCTCTTCCCACCATTGGTGATTTACCTTACAATCTCCTTATATCTTGTAGATCCTTAAGATGGGCATCCAGACTTGGATTTTGATACTATTGTCAACCAGGATTGCACCTGCAATGCAAATTTAAGAAACTCTACAATCCTTTTGGAACATGGAAACATTATCACTGGTGGGAATGAGAACAAATCTCTAGATCACAGGACAAATTCCTCCTTTGATGATCACCTAAAGCTAAACTTGACTAGAAAAGGGTTAAAAGGATATGCCTGTGTAAATGAAAAAAAAACTAACACTAGAAGGTGATGCACAAATAATACAATTGCAACAAATTCGACAAGATTCTTCAAAGACAATGAAAACATAACCCACTTAGACAGTCCCTGCGAAAATTGACTCTATGAAAGGCTTCTGTATCAATACTAAAAGAGGAAAACATTTATTGTTTTCACAGTTCAAATGCTGATATCAAAACAAAGTCATAGATTTGCACCATGGGTCATCATATTCGACATTATAATCGAAGGAATATTGATCAAATAAATGCAATAATCAATATATGAATTTAATAACTTACAATTAATGATGGACACAAAAAAAATGGGAGGAACTCAGTCTCTGTATAAAATATTTGAAATCTACAACAATATTCTCCAATGCAATGATGCTCAATTTTGTAAAAATGCAAAATTGGCAAAAAGAATGAAGCCCCCTAAAAATAAGCGCAATATGCAAGATATAGACCCAAAACATGAGAGGGTCGAATGCATGAAAAAAAATTCATGAAAAATTGGGGTGCAAACTTAAAGAAACATAGGTATCACTACAAGAAGAACTCCTCCAAGCCAATTGGAACTGATGTGTAACTCAACTCCCCCTCAAATTTCTCAAAAAGGTCTCAAAAACATGCGTAGAGAGTGGGGTCAAATGCAAGAAAGAGCTCCATCAAAACAAGTGTATAACTGGGTGTAACAGGAGTCTTACTGCAAAGAAAGTGCCCTTAACTGATAATCAACCCCAAAATGACCTCAAATCTCTCCAAAAATGCCTATGAACTGAAAAAACTCCTTCCATAAGCATGTAAAATAAAACAAACTCCCACCACTATAAGATGAAATCAACATGCACTCTAGCTTGCCAATTTGCATATAAAAATAATAATTAATAACTAGTTGTCTCATAATTCCGACAAATAGTTATTATTATTTACAATTAGATTTATGCTAATATACTTTTGGACACATATCTTATTATTATACTTAATAATTAATAAATAGTGAATTATACTATTTAATAAATATTAAATATATTAATAATAAAAATATAATAATAGAGTAGTATTTATATTTATATCTAATTTATATTTATTAAATAGTGTAATATATACTACCTAATAAATATAAATTAGATAGAAATATGTGCTTTTTGTAACCTCATGGCTTGAAACCCATCAAAAATCACAAAAAATATTGCACTCAATCCTGTTGATGTATCAGGGTTTTGAAACCCTAATCTCTTATCATTTTGCACTTCTTTGTTTTGGAGAACTCCTCTGCTAGCAGCACACCTAGAGTAGGGTTTTGATTTTCCTATTAATTTTATGGAGTTTTCTTATTTTGATTTGTATCATTTCCACAGGTATTCTTAGATTTTGAGTATTGTGAACTCTACAAAGAAGAAAAAATTGGAAAACCCTCTTCTTTTCTAAGTAGCCACGGGGTCATATATGCATATTGGATATGTCTATTCTATAAATTTGATGGGCTTTCAAGCTCTTTTATTCTTTGTTACGAGTATCTTTTATTCCTCCTTTAAATCTTCTCTTTCCATGCATTTGATAATTGCTTTGTTCTGTACGACGCCGACCACCTACTCGATTTTTTATTTATGGAAACTGGTGTATCTTCTCACATATTTTCCTGAGTCTTTATAGGGTGTCACCCTTACTAGTATGTCTAGATTTCTATTCTTTTTCTCTTCCTTGTGTGCTCATTGTTGTAGCATGAACACACTTGTAAAACTCCATTTAAAAACTCTTCTTGAAAAATAAAGGCTTCAGACTAGCCGCGGTTTTAGAGATTAGAAATAGGACATTATCACATACCCCCTTATTGCTATTAACCCATGAAAAATATGCTTCTCCTTTCATCTCATCTCAAGGATTTATAATGGGTTTTGAAACATTGTCCATTTCTTTGAAATGTTGTTTGTGATTATCGATAAAAGTGATGAGTTCTTTCAAAAAACCTGCTAGATCTTTAAGGCCCCGTTTGTTTACAGAATTGGAATTTGACTCAAAACCTAATTATCTCAAAATAAGGTTTTGAAATTCTAGTTTTGTGTATTCAGAAGATAGTTTGGAGCGTTTGGTTGACCCGGAAGATGACTGAGACAATCCATCTTTTGCGTTTGGTTGCCATTTTTGAAATTAGAATTAGAATTAGAATTAGATTTAAAATCGTTATAAAAAGTTCACATTTATAAAATATAAATCATTAAATGTCACCTTTATCAACTAAAATGCCGAAACGGACGTTGCCGGACCCAACACCATATAAAATGCAACCTATAAAAAATGAATTCAGGTTTTATTATTTGAATTCCATCTATTTGAGTGGAAGTGGAACTTCTAGAAGTTCACCCAAAATGAGAATTTGAAAACACAAACCAGGTTTTTAATTTTGCAATCCAAATGGTGGATTCGGCTCAAAACCCAAAAATCCACTGCCAATTCCACTCGTATTCCTGCAAACAAATGGGGCCTAAGATATAATAAAAAATTATAAGGGTTTCTTTCTGTACTTGATGATGTTCATGTTCTTTACTTATGTGTGTCATTTCCTACACTTAGTTTTTGTAGCTCTTCCTCTTTGATTGTTTCCTTCGTTTGAATGCATGGCCTGCACTTTTCGTGACCGGGTCTTTTAGGTCCCGTTTGTTTGCAGAATTGGAATTTGAGTCAAAATCCAATTATCTCAAAATTAGGTTTTGAAATTCTGGTTTTGTGTATTTGGAAGATTGTTTGGACCGTTTGGTTGATCCGGAAGATGACTGAGTCAATCCATCTTTTGCGTTTGGTTGCCATTTTCAAAATTGGAATTAGAATTGAGAAATTCCTACTTCTGTGTTTGGTTTGCAATTTCAAATTGGAATTGGAATTACATTATCCATTTTCTGTGTTTGGTTCTACATTTTGAATTGGAATTAGAATTTGACAAGAAAAAATTTAAGTTTTTTTAATTATTATATAATGTTTTAATTTAATATTTTATTTATTTTTTTCATTTTTTTATTTATATTTTTTTATAGTAAATCATAAACAAATTTTTTTTTCAATATTCTGAATAGTAAAGTTAACTTTTTAAATAATTAACAAGAAAATAATCATACCATTGCTCGATATCACATCAAAATATAAATAAGTCGTATAGTCCACATATATATCTATTTCTACGTAATGACCCAAAAAAATAGTGCAATTGTTGCACAAAGTAAACATCGTAAAAACATGATTTCGGCTTTATAGGTAGCCTCCACTTTTGCAATAGTTTTCTTGAATGCTTTGCAAGACTTGCACTCGACATCCACAATAGGTGTATGTGTAGAAGGTGCAGATGATGTAGACAACGTTGGGGTGCCATCGACCCACCGAAAGTAGTCACATCCACCGCCATCCTATAATATAAATCTAAGTTAGTCTTGCTATAATGACTAATATTTATTATTTGTAAACATTTAAATATTGTGCAATTAACAATCTTTTTCTTATTTATGCAAGTCAAAAATTTACGCTTTGGATTAGTGTCTGTGTGTGACGTCCTCAACACGCAGCGTGCTCCATCACCATAGTCACACATAGGGACATTTATCATAGCCATCACCACTGTATCAAACCGATTTTTGATCATTCATACTATTTTTGTCCATTCATATAACAACATGACTATATTCTATCAGTACAAATTAAAAAAGTTTCATTTATGTTGATATTACAAATTTATTCAAAAAATATAATGACACAACTATAGCATCAGATAGAAGATGGGGAAGAACAATATCCATGAACTGAATGGTGGTGTGAAAACACACCGTTAAATAAGAAAATCCACGCTCTATGCCCTTATGCCCCACTTTCGATGAGCAACCATCTCATATCCTGCTCATTCTTCCCATTACTTTCCGTATTGTTAGATGGTCAATCCTGCATCTACAAAGCAAACAAGATAGAAAAACTAAAACTTGTTTATTTTTAAATGGAATACACCAAGGAGTACGATTATAAATATTGACCGTTTACAAACATGAACAGTAAACAATCATCAGATAGCTCATTTTTTTATCAACATATGTGGATATTTTAGGCATCAATGTTTGAAATAGCTTCTAGATTCGATTGTGTAGATAATTTTGGATCATTAGGATGAAAGAGACCAAAATGATTGCAATAGACCAAAATGATGGACTTTTCTTTCAATCATTTTTCTCTCTTCCATCCTGATGAAGGATCACAAAGTGTGATCAGAAACGTTGATGCCAAAAATATCTACAAAATCAAATCCAGAAGCTATTTCAAACATTTTTAATGTCAGCATATGTGTAGTCTCACTTTATCATTATATGTGTAGTCTCAGAACTATCCATTTATGTTTTTGTACCTATCACATGGTTTTTAAAAATGAATGAAAAATGAAAAGAAATTCAAGATGAAATAGAGCGTCGAACAAAGTAGAATTATTCCACTTAATTTCTTAATGCAACATTAATAACAAGATGGTTAGGGTATATACATACAAAATCATGAACAATACAGTCATATACCAAAACACATTTATAAAACCATGTCTGAAGAACTAGAAATGGATAGTTCTAAGACTACACCTTAACAATGCATTAAATTAAGCATTCATCATGTGGTACTCCTTCATGTATTCCACTTAAATATGTTAAAAGCAAAAAGACTAACAAATGCAACAATATGTCTATAAAAGAACATTTAATGAAAATAGTGGTCAAGGGAGGGCATGCTTGTTTGTCCATTAATTCAACTCAAATGGATTGGACACCCTGCATGTATATCACTGGAGATTGAAGGATGGAAACCCCCTAAT
>MU225663.1:14277-28037 GCA_018584345.1 Thuja plicata | reverse complement strand
ACATCACCTTGGCTAAAATAATTAATTATTAATAAATCATTATCCTCACCCACACATGTCCTATTCCTAAGGGCTATGTGGCCTCATAAGACTTGGTCTCATGACCACATGTCTTCTCCTACACTAAATCAAGAAGAAATCCCTATTCCTAAGGAGCTTCTCAAGCCACCTCAAAGAGTCCAAGGTGACTCATGGGACACTTGCACCAAGAGTCCTCATGAGGAAAAAGTCCTTCCTCCTTCCTCTCAATGGTTTTTGTGAGACACTTGACATGTGTCTTTCCCTTCCACCTTCTTCTCCTCTATGTCAATGTAGGAGGAACATCCTCCCTATTCTTCCTCTCACATTCCAACTACATCCCCCTTTCTCTCAACCCCTTCAACCAAGTCAATAGCAGCCCTAGGATCTTCCACCTTTCAATCTCCACCCTAGGATTGTGCCACCTAGGCTTGGGTCCTCCAAAATCCTATAAAAGGAGCCTCATTATCCCTTTGTGAGATAATAGGAAAATAGCTAATAGAGATAATAATAGGCAATAGTAACTTTCAAGCATTCTTTAGAGATCAAGCAATCAAGCATTTAATCAAGCAATTGAAGTCATTTTCATACCATTTCCATCATCTATTAGTTTCATAATCAAGCTTTAGTTCATTTTGCATACAAATCCACTCAATCTCCACACTTTGGTGACATCTTGGGCAAGGAGCTTCAATTAAAAATCTGAGAGCTCAACACATCCAAGAAATCAAGGCTATGAGGACAATGAAGACAAGCTATGATGGGTAAATGAAGGTAAACTTGTTTTAATTTCATTTGATCATTTGTAATCTTCATTATGTTGCATTTAGATAGATTTATTAGCTTTACAATAGTAGTATTTCATTTATATCAGTAGACATCTAATTTGCAAACATTTTTGGCGCCCACCATGGGGCCATCCCCACGAAATTGACATTCTATTTTTAGTTTTCCGTGTGAAGAATTCTACAGGATTTTTCTGCGCATTCATCAACGATACCTACGCATACATCCATTCCTGCTGCATTTCTACTAAATATATGCATTCATTCCATAAAATTGCGCTTTCATCCCCTGTTACTGCGCATTTACATATTCTGCGCATTGGTTCTCTGTTCCTACGCATTCATCTGCTATTTCTGTGCATCCATCATTTTTAGTAGAATTTTGTTTTCTCATCATTCTACCTTTAGCTAAACATCTTAATGGGTTTTTGTTTGTTTTTGCAGCTTTTAGGCTGTTTTACAGGTCATAAATTTGAAGACCCCAATCTTAAATTATTAACAGTTTACTTGCAGGTTCCTAAGGGTTTGCAAAATAAACTATAACTTTCATTTGGGCTTAAAATACGACATGTTTTTCAAATTCATGTGTTTTCTTTAAGTTTAGCAAACTGTCTATTGTGTCTTTCTTTTATAGCTCAATTGTAATCGCAGATTATAACAATGTATCCTCTCCCCTCACCATTCGTGGACCTTGGGTGTAAGAGAAACTGTTATAATCTTTAGAGGGCGGTCTTTGGTGGGAAAAGAGGTAATCACCCCAAGGAACGACCCAACCAGTAATAGGCTAAATCCAAGCCCCTCCAACCAGTAGACAAAAAATGCCATTGTGATTAATCTCATAGTAGACAGGTGTGAATTCATTGTGGCAACCAAAATCTCCTCTAGTACCCACGTGGTGCGTTAAAGTCCCTACATTGTTAAGGTGAAAATCTTACTTTGAAAGGATTGGGAGAGCCCCCTTAATTGGGAAAATGACTTGATCACAACCACCTAAATGGATGTCCTTACTAAAAAATTTTGTTTAGTGGCCAAAAACCTTCTATTTTCTGGTTCAAGGGGTAGCCCAACCCGTGAAGACACCCCACATTACTCACGGTTCATAGTAGAGATAGTAGTTCTTTGGGAAGTAATGACCCATTGAATTTGGAACTTGGTGTGAAAGAAAAGTGAGTGCACTGTAAGGAGGATCCAATGCCTCCAAGTTCCTAGGTTGTCCGCTGTGAATTTGTGTGGTTGGATTTTATTATCCAAGTGGGGATTCAACAGATACTGTCCTTGCCAACCTTAGGAATTGTAAGCATTTTTGTGCATACATACTAGATTAAATTAGATTAGATAATTTTTGTCTTACGTTTGTGTGTTTATGCATTTTCATTTTTCCAAAATCATCTAAAAACTACAAAAATTTCCAAAAAAACATCCACAAAACCATCAAAAAACAAAAAAAAATCATAACTTGCACATATATCACTTTCCGCTGCGCATTTGTCCAATCTTCCTTCATATTTGTTCCTGTGCATACATAACAACAAGCCTTTGTACGGACCCTCAAGATTCCAAAATCACTTTTTTAGCTACCCATTTTTGTTTTCTACACGATTCTGGAAACATATTCAATTTTATCACCTTTGATCTTTAGTTTGACCATCTTCATCATTTTTCATTATCTTTCTTTCATCCAAAATTCACCAAATCATTCCTCAATCTTCAAAATCTACATTTAAGTGTTGAAACATTACCCTGATTATCAGATTTTGGCTTTTGTGAGTTTTTATCATATCAGGATTTATCATCCTTCATAAAAAACTTACCTAGGTCACTATCTCTTGGTTTTCCTTTGTCATATCATAGTGAGATCCATACCTCCTATTGACTTAGATTATCAAGTTACCCTATCTACTTCAACACTTTTGAATCTCTTTCTCACATCTTTTGTATCATCACATATTTATCTATTTCATCTCTCACCTTTTATGGTTCAAACTCGATCTCAGAAACTCAAACAAACCGTTAATCCAGAATCTGTAGACAAGATGGAAGGAGGCAATAACAATGAGTAAAACTCTTGGTCTAAGAAAAATTCAATTTTTACATCAAATCACGAACCCACAGATCAAGAGTTAAGAGATTCTATGCAAGATGCTAGATTCTACAATGTCATGGAAATACTTTTGGACATGGATAAAGAGATATATTTCCTTATGGTTTCTCAACAAGGAGAAAAACTACCCAATGATTTTGGTGTCTCTACTCTTAAAGAACCACCTATCACAAATGACCAAGAAATCCATGGTGATTCTCAAGAGACACATGCTCATGGAGCAAAGGAAGACAAGCAAAATAGTGATTTCAAAAACACCCAAGGACCTCCACCACCTTTGGATCCCGTCCTACAACAAATCCAAATGCTTCAACAACAAATTTGTGACATACAAACTGGATCATCAACCAAGAAATATTCTTGGGATGATATATGTTCCTATCCTTTTGATAAGTAGTTGGCCATGATTCCATTCCCTCCTCACTTTGAGGTACCAAAATTTTATAAATACAAAGGGAATTCGGATCCACAAGACCACATTCGTGAGTTTTGTGCTACTTTTATTGAAGTCACCCACAATGACACGTATCTTATGCGACTATTTCCATGAAGTTTAGGAGGACAAGCCATGGAATGGTTCTTCAACTACCCCCAAGTATCAAGTCTTTTAATGAGCTTATTGAAAAATTTGTGACTCATTATTCATATAATATCAAACATGAAGTCACTATTCTTGATCTTTGCAATGCACAACAAAATAATGGAGAACCCTTCCTTACTTTTTTGCAACGATGACGTCAATTGTTTTCCAAGTATCCACAAAAAATTCTTGAATAAGAAAATATGGATATCTTTGTGCATAACCTTACACAAGAAATGAGCTATAGGTTACAATTGCAATGTCCTCCAAACTTTAACAAGCTCATTGAAAATGGAGTCAAAATTGAGGAAGCTATGGTTAGAAAGGGTGAGATTAAGCTTTACTCCAAGGACAATGTTGGATCTTCAAATTCAAATTCCAACAACAACAATAATGACAAGTCCAAATTTTAGAACAAAAACAAGAACATTGTCAATGATGAGATTGTGGACAATCGACATGTTAAACCAACACAACCTATTTTGAATCTCACAAGAAAAGCTAATGCTACTCAACCTACTCATAGAAATCAAAGTGAAAATCAAAATACCAACAACAATTCATCAAGATTTCCCTTTATGCCACATAGAAGAACTTTTACTCCTTTGGGTGAATCTCTTGAATCTGCATTAAGGAAGTTGATCACAAAGAAACTCATTGCATTTCCTGAAACTAGAGATTTTGAACCTAGGGTGAAGCATTCTTGGTGGAATGATAATGATTATTGTGAATTTCATAGAGGTAAAGGTCACAAAACCAATGATTGTCAAAGACTCAAACATGCGATACAAGATTCGATTGAAAGTGGAGAAATTAGTGTTGATGGACATACCTCAAATGAGTCACATACAACTTTTAAAGATCCACTTCTCGAACATGAGAAAGGAATTTCTTCCAATGCTAAGGGTGATAATCAAGTCAACTACAATACCACATCCTATAACTATATAAATCACATTTTTGAATGCCATCTAAATATGACTAAACCTCCTAGTCCACCTCATAGACCTAGTCACTTGACACATCACCTTGGCTAAAATAATTAATTATTATTAATTATTAATAAATCATTATCCTCACCCACACATGTCCTATTCTTAAGGGATATGTGGCCTCATAATACTTGGTCTCATGACCACATGTCTTCTCCTACACCAAGTCAAGAATCAATACCTATTCCTAAGGAGCTTCTCAAGCCACCTCAAAGAGTCCAAGGTGACTCATGGGAAACTTGTACCAAGAGTCCTCATGAGGAAAAAGTCCTTCCTCCTTCCTCTCAATGGTCTTTGTAGGATAGGATTATTGCTTGATCTCTAGAGAAATCAAGGCTAGGAGGACAATGTCGACAAACTACGATGGGTAAGTGAAGGTAAACTTGTTTTAATTTATTTGATCATTTGTAATCTTCATTGTGTTGCATTTAGATAGATTTATTAGCTTTAAACTAGTAGTATTTCATTTATATTAGTAGACATCTAATTTGCATACATTTTTTGCACCCACCATGGTCCTTTTGTGATTGCAACAGTTTATGGCTCCAAAGCTTATCAGTTGTCTATGTCTGAGGAAGATCTCTTGGATGAGCCTCTTAACATCATGCACCTCAAAAAAAATTATGCTTGAGATCCCAGTGCAAGGGATATGTTGAAAAAAAAATCCAAAAAATCCAAAAAAACAAAAAAACAAAAAAAAATAATGTTAAAAAATCAGAAAAAAAAAACAAAAAAAAATCACAAGAAAATTGCAATAAAAGCATGTGGTGAAAACCTGGAAATAGGCACAATTTGTGACAAGGTAGCTCCTCTCTCTATTAGGATTCTTCTAGCGCATCATCCCATTTGTATATACCCATAATAAAGTGGCTATTCAAGCCATCTTTTGCCTTGTGAATATCATAATAAAATGGCCAATACATGATTATCCTATCCATTGTATAAATCCCTAATAATACCCCATCATAGCTTGGTCTTTTGTCTTGGTCTTGATCCTAGTCCAGTGTGTTTTTCTTTACCCATAATAATTCAGTCCATCACCTAGCTGGGGGCATGTCCTTGACCTATTTTGGGAAGTGGATCTATGATAGTCACGACTCTTAGAGGACAGAATGGAGTATTTTTCACCAGACAAGCAAACACAATCAACTATTCTTACACAATGCTATTCTAATCATGAATCATAATATGTGACCTATCTTTCAAAATATGACCATTTATCTATACATTTGCAACAACATCACATTGACCAAACTAATCAATAAACCTAACATATATCTTTTGGCAAAGAAATGTATATTCATGACAAGCATGTTAGAATGATTTGTTATATGATTATGCATTCATATATGGATTTCATTGTTATCATGTTTCCTATGCTATCCCAGGATATCTTTGACATGAGTTTAAAACTCCAAATATGTCATTGATTAGGATAGCCGGGATGGGACATGATATTTTCTTTGATTGTTGTTTGTGGGATATTTTCCAATGAAGTCAGAGGAACAAATAATTGGGGTATCTATGTGTAAGTTCCCTCATCCATTTACTAAGTATTGACAACATACAAATCATGTTGTTATGCGAATACTATTGACGGTGATACACTACACATACCTCGACTCCAAATGTTTGTTCCTCGATGGAGGGGGGATATTCCTTGTCTGTTATGCAAATGAAACTTAGGTCATCTCGGTTCAATTATACCTAGATGCTTGTCAAGTTTGCTATATTAAACTCCATGCAAGAAGTGCTTAGGTCATCCTATTTTAATTATACCATGATTCTTGCATCTTCTTGCAACATAATGAGGTCAATGATGAAAACCAAATTCCAATAATTATGAAGTTCTAAGATGTTTCGCGAAGTTGTGGAGATACTCATTTCACATATCATTTTGCATTGCATTTAATAGATCACAAATGCTCCTTTTATAGGGTTTTGTAGGATATCTGGCTTAGATCACCTTTTCTCTTTGTCTATTCTTCTTGTGTCAGACACATTGTTGTTTAAAATTGAGGACATCCTGGATAACAAAAATATAGCATTTATCATGGTTCATTATGTATATGTCCTTAGTTTTTATTTGTTAGGATTGTTCATTTGTATGTAACCATTTATATTTACATGCATATTTTGATCATTTCATTTTATCATAGTTGTCATTTCATCACATTATAGGTCATTATATTCCTACCATCATTATACATTTCATTCTATATCATTATAACATATCATTTTTTTTAAGTTCATTATCATCATCATTTCATCCATGTATTTGAAATTCATTTAGGTACCATTAGTCATTATACGATCAAATCATAACTATTATGCATCCATATAGAGATAGATTGTTACATTACTAGTCATAAAGTAAAATGCATAATCAAATTCATTCATCACATCCTGCATGTGTCAGTATCCACATATATATATCATCATAAGAAATGCATCATAGAAGTAATCATAATAGAACTACATCATATAGAAAGTCCATCATCAAGATTCTATAAAACAAAAATAACATGTCCAAATGTCCAATGATATCTCATAAAATAACCATGTGTCCATAAGTGTCCATCAAGTCTACAATGATAATACAATAATGATATAATGAAGCCATAAATACAAAGTGTATATCAAAAATCTAAGATCCACTGCCTCCAGACTCTGTCTGTCAATGTCTACATGCTGCAATAGAAGTCCTCATCGCTGATGGATCTCCAGAACCTGATGGTGGTCTCAATGGGTGTGATGATGTACCTCCACTACCCGCTGACCCATGTCTTTGATGTGTTGTTGTCCTCACTGCATATGAGCTCTCTCTAAAGCTCCCAATCCACTAATCCCATGAAATAACCTGTCTATATGCCTCCCTCCAGTAGGTGATCTCCCTACCAGATCACATCATCATCCGAAGACTATCTGCATGAGGCCCCAATGTCTCTGTAGACTCAAGCTCATCTAGTAGTGTCTCTACCTCTCCTATCCGCTCTATGGTGGTATCTCACTCCTGTCTAGCCTCTGTGACCTCTCCCTCTAGTCTCTCCACCCGTCTCTCTAATCCCGGGATGCGGTCTACTTGTACCTGTGTCATTGCTATCTGACTAGCAATGCATAAATGTCTATGTACTCCTCCTCTGCTGCATCCCTCTATAAATAGGGATCCCAGCCCCCTACATCCATCTCTACCTATACATCATGTGCCCCCACATCTGGCATCTGTACATCATCCCCAACATCGAGCATATGCTTGTCTTGTATGTCATCCTTTATAAATCTGCCCCGTACCACTCTCTCCTGGCCAAGTATCACATCTGCCTCATCTTGCACCTATCCTACCTGTATCAGTACCTATGCTTGTACCAAGGGATCTATCGATATTGGTATCTGTGCCTATACCTATACCTGTGCCTATCTCTGGGTAGCTTCTGGTCTCTGTGCAGGTGGCTGGCATCCCTCCTGTCTGGCCGGAGGTGGCATCAAATCATGCGGTCTCACTCTATCCCCCCTCCCTCTGCTAGGACCATCACCTCCATCATCTCCATCATCATTGCCACCTCTACCTCCCCCTCGACCTCTCCTGTCCCAGCCTCATGGCCTATCTCGACGTCTATCCTCAGGATCTCTCTGTGGTGGCCTCTCTATTGGATCAGTCAGTCTAGGGAACAGATGATCCCTCAGATAGCTCTTATACTCCACAGTCATGCCTGGGTCTACAACCCCCTGTCTCATCGACCATGCTTGAAATAGCATGTCCAAGAACTCCTGCCTCGCAATCTCATATGAAACCATAGGCCCCCAGTCTCGTCTCTCCTAGTGGGTATGTGCAAACTCCATCACCCCCTGTGGCATCCCCTGAATCCTATGAAACTGTCATAAGACCCTACTAACCATCTGCCTCTCTATAATGAAGGGAGTCCTCCTTATCAACCACCGAGACTTGAAGCAGTATCAAAGCTGACACTCATCCTCTCACGGCTCACACCCCAGGTAGGGTCTCCAAATCATGACATCAACAATATCAAAAGTATATCTCCAAAACTCTAATCATCCCAGCTTACGTTGAGACTAGATCGAGGCATTAAGAAATATGTATGGTTGCCTAGCGCCTTGGAATCTAAGAGATGTGGGCCATGTGATCGCTATGTGCTCCCATGCCCATACATGAAGCAATGTGACACCAGCTGATAATGATGCTCCTCTCTGATATACTACCTGATGCAGATCATGATAAAGATGTGCTAACAAGCACACCCCCCAAGAAAAATAGGTCCCCTCGTCCATCATCCTCTGTAGTGTCAGACCCCATCCAATTGCGAAGCCATGTGATCTCTGGTCTGGGCAGACATATCCTCTGATCGCTCCATCCAAAAAAAATAGCAGTGGCTTATATAACTCTACCATATCCCCCCAGCTGATCACTGGCTCGTCTATATCATCATCACCAAATACTCCTCTACACTCAGCCAAACCACCGTGTCGATCATACTGCACCAACTCTCCTGTGATGGGTAATCGTAGGATGCGATAAACATCCTCCAGTGTCACTGTCATCTCTCCTTTTGGGAGATTAAAGGTACTCATCTCCAAGTGCCATCTCTCCGCAAGTGCGTTCAGCATGCCCAGGTTTGCCTGAATCTCGGGCATGTAGATCACATGGTACAGGCCTGTCACCCCAATCTATACTCTGTCGATCTTCGACAACACCAATCTCAGAATCTGTGTCACGGGATACCTCTCTTGCAACATCAAGATGTCAGTAATATCCTCCTATCATTGACAATAACCAAATCAAAATATTAGGTTTCGATCAAACTGGTCTATCTATCTATCCTATCTATTAATCGAACACATGTTTATCACAAGTATCAACATATAATTCTATCAATTATCTACAAACAAGACAGTTTACTAGCGACCATGCTACAATGTTGCCTATCTTGACGAAAATTGATCAAAATACAACGCTGACCAGATCATATTGGCTTATCAATATCAAGTTTGACCTAATTGACTTGTCACTTTATCCATATTCTATCTTGACATAAATGCGCAGCACAGAAAAATACTTGCGCAGAAACCCCTATCATTTGCGCAGATATAACGGATGTGCAGAATTACTACACAAATGTGCAGCATTAAAATTCAAATCCTACGCATGCACAGGATCCCCAAATGAATGCGCAGTTTTTGCACAAACATGGCTAGTTGCTGCGCATACATGCACCGCAACAGCGCATTCATTTTTTGCCTAAAAACAATCAAATTCCCTATCCTAACCTATGATTGGATCTACCCTAAACATGCTAAAATCATATCAAAATGTGCAAAAATAAATCAAATTGATGAAGCATGATGAATCACCTACTGACTCTCTAGAATCTGGTGGCCTCTAGAAGCGTCTGACTCTCTCAAAGCGGTGATCTGACAGTGGGAACGACATCTTCTCAGCTCTACTCTTCTATCTCCCCAAACTCCAATCTCCAAATGAAAAGTGTGCACAATGATCCTATAGTGGAACCTTTGGCCCTATATATAGCCTATGGACCCATTTTTCTTGATGTGTTGACCCTACCCATCGACACATACTCAATCACCTTGTTTTCGCTCACATTTCTTCTTATTCTTTTCGTGAGATTGATTGAAAAATCCAAAATCCAAAATCCAAAAAAAACAAAAAACAACAACAACAAAACAGTCAAAAATTTTGTCAATCAATCTCTCGAGGGGCATGCATAGGTCACTTTCGTCGACATTGTCCGGGGTAGGGGCAAAAAAGATAGATTTTTCTTTGAAACAATGTGACCAACACATTATTTCAAAGAGGGAAAAAATGTATACAATAAAAAATGGCTTCACTAATTAATTAATTAAATATTATTATTTAATTAATATTAACTTGATGAATTAATTAAATATTTATTATTTAATTAATATTTATTTCTTCTATTTATTAAGTAAATTATTCAATTTATTTGATACATTCACTATAGTCTATTCTTCTTATCCTAAGTCTTCTAAATTAGTCTCATTCAAGTGATTAAATACACAGTCACTAAATATGACTAAACCTCCTAGTCCACCTCATAGACCTAGTCACTTGACACATCATCTTGGCTAAAATAATTAATTATTATTAATTATTAATAAATCATTATCCTCACCCATACATGTCCTATTCCTAAGGGCTATGTGGCCTCATAAGACTTGGTCTCATGACCACATGTCTTCTCCTACACTAAGTCAATAATCAATCCCTATTCCTAAGGAGCTTCTCAAGCCACCTCAAAGAGTCCAAGGTGACTCATGGGAAACTTGTACCAAGAGTCCTCATGAGTAAAAAGTCCTTCCTCCTTCCTCTCAATGGTCTTTGTGAGACACTTGACATGTGTCTTTCCCTTCCACCTTCTTCTCCTCTATGTCAATGTAGGAGGAACATCCTCCCTATTCTTCCCCTCACATTCCAACTACATCCCCCTTTCTCTCAACCCCTTCAACCAAGTCAATAGCAGCCCTAGGATCTTCCACCTTTCAATCTCCACCCTAGGATTGTGCCACCTAGGCTTGGGTCCTCCAAAATCCTATAAAAGGAGCCTCATTCTCCCTTTGTGAGATAATAGGAAAATAGATAATAGAGAGAATAATAGGCAATAGTAACTTTCAAGCATTCAAGCATTCTCTAGAGATCAAGAAATCAAGCATCCAAGCATTTAATCAATCAATTGAAGTCATTTTCATACCATTTCCATCATCCATTAGTTGCATAATCAAGCTTTAGGCCATTTTGCATTCAATTCCACTCAATCTCCACACTTTGGTGACATCTTGGGCAAGGAGCTTCAATTGGAAATCTGAGAGCTCAACACATCCAAGAAATCAAGGCTAGT
This sequence comes from Thuja plicata, assembly GCA_018584345.1. NCBI lineage: Eukaryota > Viridiplantae > Streptophyta > Pinopsida > Cupressales > Cupressaceae > Thuja > Thuja plicata. The sequence continues at coordinate 16,671 of MU225663.1, read as the reverse complement.
AGGACAATGGAGACAAGCTACGATGGGTAAGTGAAGGTAAACTTATTTTAATTTCATTTGATCAGTTGTAATCTTCATTGTGTTGCATTCAGATAGATTTATTAGCTTTACAATAGTAGTATTTCATTTATATCAGTAGACATCTAATTTGCATACACTTATTATTATACTTAATAATTAATAAATAGTGAATTATACTATTTAATAAATATTAAAAATAAAATAGTAACCCCATGGCTTGAAACCCATCAAAAATCACAAAATAAAATAAAATATTGTGCTCAATCCCGTTGATGTATTAGGGCTTCGAAACCCTAATCTCTTATCATTTTACACTTCTTTGTTTTGGAGAACTCCTCTGCTGGTGGCGCATCTGGAGTAGGGTTTTGATCTTCCTATGAATTTTATGGAGTTTTCTTATGTAGATATGTATAATTTCCATGGGTATTCGCAAATTTTGAGTATTGTGAACTCTATGAAGAAGAAAAAATTGGAAATCCCTCTGCTTTTCTGAGTAGCTGCGGGCTCATATATGCATATTGGATATGCAATACCTACCCCTTAGTCTGCTTGTTTGTGTTAGTTTCTGAACTCTTTTAGACCATAGTATGTATGTGTTAGCTATTTCAGTTGATTTTGAGGATATTCTTGTATTGCATTTCATAATGTTATTGATCCATTGTTAGTTGTATTATATCATCTATTTGCATATGATGAATGATTATTTCATGTTGGTTAGGTATATGTTATAATGTCATTTTGAATATAGTTTTCTGACAATACTGACCTTATATCTATATGCACATGGATCATTGTGATATTTTGCATTACTATTTGTTGTGTTTGGTATGGTATGAGACAAAGTCGTAGTTACTTGCTTCGATGAGATCCACACGATAAACTAGTCTCAACCATTGTTTGTTATATTATATGTATGCATATGTTCATCTTTGTGATGACAGGTTTGTAGGTACCGGGCTACGTCCTCCCTGAATTGGCAGGAGTGAGCGTGCCCTATTGCAGTAACTCAATGGTAAGAGAGGGGAGATAATATCAGGTCCAAATCCATACCCTAAACCCTTATTTTGTCCTAGAACTAGACAAGAATCTGATTGACTATCCTAGTGGTTGAATCCGTCAAGTGACATGGATTTGTGAACCTGTTTGTGTGTCCTTGTGTATCTGTTTGAGTTGCTTCTCTATTTCAGTTATTTTTCTGTTTAGATGGTTTTCAGGTGATTTAATGATGCTTTTAGCGTGAATTAATTAATAAATAATTATGATTAATATTAATGTTAATTATTACACCTTTAATAAGGTTAAAACAATGATATATGAAATATATGGCTATTTAATAATTAAATACCTATATTTAATTAATTAATTTAATTATTAAGTCTTGATTTAAATAATTGATATTTAATAAATATTAAATTCAATTAATTGTAATTAATTGTGCAAAGTTGATTTATTGAATATTGCTTTAAGTTGCATGATTAATTGATTTATTTAATTGAAATATATTCTCATACATTTTCAATTGTGACTTTACTTTTATATTCTAAAGATGAGTTATGCATGCTTTAAGTGAAAATTGAAAATAAAGAATTTCTTTTAATTATTAATTAGATAATTTATACTCCCTTTAGGGTTTCACTTTTTGAAAACCTAATTGCTTGGTTTTCTATATCCTTGGATTGAAAGCCATTTTGGAGGTTGCTCAATCAGGGGAGAAAGAAAAATCAGGTGATGAAGGATTTGTGAAAGCTTGAGAGCATTTTGCAGCATTTTTAGAATTCTCCTTTGCTTGGATTTGTGGATTTTGTTCCTCTCTTCAGTTATTGAGGTGGGATCTTGTTCGTGTCAATTCTAGCTTTCGGATCCCCGTCTTCCATGCATCCGAAAAGCTAGGATCCTTTGTGTGATCATTCCTTGTTTGATTATTGTGTGGTTTATGGATTAAAATTGAGGAAATATGATCTTGGTTCAAATTTGTTGTCCTTCAAGTTTGCATCTCAGATCTGTGCTTGTGGGCATAAAGGTTTCATTTTTGGGTGTTAGAGGCAAAATGGGTATAAGGGTTTTCAATTGGAATGAATCAGTTTTCAATAATAACCTTAGGGTTTGGAATTGTAAAAAAAAAGTTTTCTTTGATTGAGAAATTATGTTTGTTATCAAATTTTGGTTGAGGGCATCAGATCTATACATTTTTTACCTTGAAAGTTGAAAATTTTACCTTGCCGGGTTCTTACCCAAATTCTAGTCCCAGACCTGCATGAAAACAGAACGTTAAGGTTAAATTTGCATGCTTGGAAAATAATGATTCAAAAAAAAGATATTAATATTAAATTTATTATATTTTCTTTATTGCATGAAATGACAAAGAAAATTCTT
>MU225662.1:177327-193100 GCA_018584345.1 Thuja plicata | reverse complement strand
CAGTTTGGTGGGGTGTGGTGGAGATTCACTTGCCCTTTTTGGTGTTTGGTGCTGGAACTCCTGGGAGTGGGAGTGGGCTTTCAAATTTGGGGGTTTCTAGGGAGGAGGATACTGAGCGTGATGTGGATGACTCGAGTGGGAGTCCGCTAGGTTTTCGCATTGGCTCTACTTCTTTCCTACAACATGCTCTATTTACCGAGGCAGGGTGGGTTTGTTTCCATATGCTTCCTGTTGTGCTGCGTGCCTTGGACAGGAAGGTTTGGGAACTGCCTTGTTTTTCTTTCAAGTGTGTCGTGGTTGCAGAGGTGGGGTTTTTGGGATCCCATGAGATTCTTGTTGTGCTGAGCGGTATTGACAAGAATGATGGGGATCTGCTCCCCTTTCTTCCCCCCTGCTTCTCTTGGCCCTGGAGTGGTGTTGTTGTGTGCTGTCTTTGGGTGATGAGGAAGACGCCGAGTATGGTGAAAATGTTCCCCTTTTCGGTGTTGGGTTGCATCATGTTTGATGGAGGATCTTCTGGGTTACTGGTTCCTTTTGGGGGCCTTGTGTTTTATATGGCGGCTTTTTTTTTGCTGGGTGTGGAGGTGTGGGTTTTTGGTGGGCTTCAGCTTTTGCGGTGGAAGACTCCAGGCCTGATGCTTCTAAGGGCTTTGGCCCTGCTTATTATGGTTGTGGTTGCTGACCATATTGTTGGCCATGGTCCTGGCCAAGCTTTCCTTGGCAACCACAGCATGTATGGAGGAGCTGACAATATTCTGACGTTCTCTCCCTCCCATGGATTTACTCTCAGACCTCCTCTGGGTCGGTTTGAGAAGATTTTTGTTTGCACAGGCTTTTGTTTTCCTGCTTTTCCCCTTTGCTTTTAATGGGTGTGGTGTTAGTCTTGTGTTTTCAGTTTGTAGTGGATCTTCCCCCTTTGGGTGGAAGAGGTAGGGTTTTCCTTTCTTCTGGTGGCGAGGGGACGGCTGATAGTTTTCAAGGGCTCCCTCTGGTTTGGTGTTTTTGGTTGAAGCAGGCTGCTTGCTTGGAGGTTGGGCTCTACCCTGGCATTGAGCATCTTGTTTCTATTTCTGAGCATTGGGCTTCGTACACTCTGTCTTCTTCCTTTTTCACAGTTCCTATGGAGGTGGATCAACTCCCTATTGAGGTGGAGAGTTCATTCATGATCCTGGAGGCGGCAGATTCTCCTATTGAGGTGGAGAGTGTTGGGGCTTTTTTCTTTGTTCCTATTGAGGTGGAACACTTCGCTTTAAAGGTGCATTGGGAGACTACTACTTGTGTTGTGCTCGACTGTCAGGGCTATGGTGGGGCTCAAGGTGTTGTCATTGTGCAGCCTAAGGTGCTGTCAATGTGTTGTCATGTGCAGGCAAGGTGCTATCATGGTCCTTCTTTAACATCAGGGATGTCAAGAACTTATGGTACTACTGTGTTTTGTACTTGGCTACTTTTGGCCTTGAGTATCTCTTTCTCTACTCAACTTTTGGTTGACTATGTACTGACTATGGCTTTCTACTGGTTCCTTGACTTTCCTCCTTAACTGCACTTTGGTTGTAGTTGTTGTTGCAGTTTCCTTTGTTCCTGTTAATGTGTTGTTAACATGTTCATTGTGACTTTTCTTTGTTGTACCATGGGCCAGCACCCTCTTGCTGCTTATTTAATCAAAAACAAATTCTGCCAAGCATATGTGGGAGATGTTTTGTGGACGAGCTAAATAATAATCTATTAAAGATTTTGCAATTACATTTTCTGACTCATCTAGTTCATTGTTCAAGTCTTTCACATATTTTAGTACAAATATGCAATCATTATTGGCTCTTGTGTCAATGAAAATACATTTTCGAGAACTTTGATTAAGTGGGAGAGATAGAACTAAGTGAGCAGCTTGTTGTGTTGACATTTGTTGTAAGTTCAACAAAGCATTCCCCAATTTTCTTATCATCCGTATAGCATCAATATTATCTCTTTGATGATCTTCACGTATTCTTTTAAATGCATGAGTCATTGATTTGTCAACCTTAGCCATGTACAAACTACAATACATTGCTGCAGTATATGCATTGAGCACAAATTGTGCATCTGTGTTTTCTTTCCATAGAACAGGCATTTTTTTTGCAAAACTATTGTTCCATATCTTAGATGGTTTCCTTTTGAGGAATATAGTGGGTTTCTCTATTGTTTATCTTAGTGAATTGACATAATCCTCTTCTGATAAGTGCAATTCATTGATAAAAATGTCAAACGTGAAGGAAGCATCATAGGATGCCTTTTACAAATTTGTGGAAATGTTTGTGGCTTCTGTAATAATCATTTCGACTTTATCGACTAATGGTTCAAGAATCATTGTCTTTTGTAATGGAGGGATTGGGAAATTGTCCCGACACTTTCTCCGTAAACCTTTTTTACATTGTCTTGTATGGTGATGTTTGTGGAAAATGGCCAAACTAGGTTCCAAGTGGTCAGTGGTGTACATGTAATGTGTTTGTCAACAAAATCTATGATATTTGTGTTGCTTTCTCTACCATAGATTGGTGCATTTTCTACCCAGATTAGGAGATGGACATGTTCATTTCCCCTATTTTGAAATTTTGTCACGGAAAAGTAATCGACAACTTTTCCAAAAAATTAATTATTTGTAAATATCAATTTTCTTATTGCATTTATCCTGTGTCGATAGTAGCAGGCACATGTTACAGGATCTCTTTTAACTAGAACATATTTGTCATTGTTGGTTTGAGCATTTGTCTCATCATTTTGTAGTCTACTTTGTCGTATATTGTGCAGGTATTGAAGCGTGTTTGTTAAAGGTTCCCAATTTTGTTCCACACTTGTAAAAGTGATGAAATATGTTGGTGGTGCTAACTGTCGTATCATTGCATAAATATTTTTCTTTAATTGTTGCCTATAATCAAGAGATGTTCTAATTCTCTTGAAATCAACGTATCCAATGTCTAATTTTAAAATCTTCTCCAAGTTGGGTTTGTGTTTTACGTCCCTTGCCAAAAGTTGTCTGCCCTTCAATTGACCTTTTCTTATTCTTACCCACATTGTAGACAAAACTTGGTGTATAAGTATCTTAACGGCTTTGAAAAAAAGATTTGTTGTGTGAAGAGAAAAATCTTGTTGCGAATGAAGTAGTTCCCACTGTGCCAATTTTTGGTATTTGAATTTTTGTACAATTTCTTCATGGCATGGCTCTCCGAAGAATAGCATTGGAAAATTCATCTCTTCTGCATGCTTATCTTTGAATATTCCAATCGGCTAATAGTCTTGAGCAGGTGTTATTTCAATAATTTTGTCTTCCATGTTGTGTATACATCTAGAATTTGTATATCCATGTATCAATGTTTCTGTTGGGTTTTCATTTTCTAAATCAGTTTGTGAGTCAGAGTCACTTGAGTTGTTTTCACTATTGTTTTCATTTCCATCAATTGATTGTAATGTATGTATCCAATCTTTGTTGATGTGTACTTTTTCCATTTTGTAGAGTGTTGTCTTCGTCAATTCTAAGAGAGATTGCATTACAATATTTGGTTTGACCATTCCTTTTTGAAACACATTCTTATATTCCAAACGTCTTTTCAAAGACAACAATTGTTGAAGTGTTTGATATTGACTGTGGCAAGGCATTTTGAACAATGTCCATGTTTACGGGAACATTTATTATGGATCCAATGAGGCCTATTTGAGACCTTCTGTATCATAGTTCCCAAATCTGTGCGAATGCAATTCTAAGAGAAACAAGGCTTTCTTCTAACTGTGTGAGCATATGCCCATGTTTCAGTGGTCTATTATTGTGGATGTTTTGTGGTGATGAAAATTTTGGAAGAGAGCATTGCTTCAAAGCCGTATTACATGTTCTGCTAATGTTGTCATTGGTATTTGGATAATTACAATGTATTAATTTGTAGTATATATTTTTCTCCTTTTCTCTAAAATATTTGTTGTCTTTCTTGAAGTGCAAGAGTTGGAAAATTGTGCAAGGATATTTGGGAGTGTCCTTTATAGAGATTTTATAATTTTCTATTGCTGTTAGTTTTTTGGGCTTTTCTTTCCTTTTGGGGCCCGTTATTTGCTTGTAGTGTGAAAGTATGTCACTTTCACCTTGCAGAACATTGCTCGTAACTGATATGTTTGCAATTTTTTCAGAATTGTCATTACTCTTTTGCAGTTTTGTTGAATTTGTTTCTTTGTTTCTCGCAAACAATTTGTTATTACTTGTTGGTCTCTGTACACAAAACTTTGAAGGTTGCAAGAATTGCCAGCTGTTTGCATTTTTTGTTTATTTGTCTTCTTAGTTATCAAGAATTGGCTATTAGTCCTAATCATTTGCTTAAGCTTATGCAGATTTAGCATTGGTAGTTTGACGTGTTTGTCTTGAACATTAAATAAAGGCTCAAAATGTCCATTAAGTGGATTTGTATCATGGAAAAGGATAGAGAATGTGGTTTTATTTAGTGACCAGTTGAAGTCTAGATATCTTTTTCTAATTTTCACTGAGAAAACACATATTCGAATGTCTAACCACTTCGACAACCAGTGAATGCAAAATATATCTCCCCATAAATTAAGTTCTTCATTGGCATTTGTTGGTTTAGGAGATAGTCGCATTCGTCGTAGACAAGAATTGGGACCTTTTACATTGTGTAGTTCTTGTAAGCTTTCAGGGTGCAATTCGTTGTTGTAAGAGTTTATTGCTTCAAGATTCCCATTTTGGTAGCACCTCATAAAGTAGTCAATTGTTCCTTTTCATAGTTCAATGGATGTAAACTTAAAATTGAGCAACAATTCAAGAGAATCGAATAAAAAATCACCAACAGTGTATTTAAATGTGGTCAATTGATAAAGTCCTTGTTTTTCCAATATTTTGTCAATGTCGCATGTTTGCAAATGGTTTTGAGATATGTATTTGTCAACACCCATCCTTTTATAATTTTTAGTTTGTGAACTTACTTATATTTGATTTCTTTACAAAGATGAGATTGGTTGCTTGTATTGTATGTCCTGAGAATGAAATTGATATAAGTAGTTTCCACAAAATTTATTTTTGTATCATGAGAACGTTTGCAATCTTCTTCATTGACTACACAACAACGCCCTTCTCTGTGTCAGAAATATGTATGTTGTTGTTAGCTATTCTATATTTAACATCCATTTTTCATTCAAAAATAAACCCATCTATGTATTTTTGGTTAAGGATGATGTATATTATTTTTTATTTACAAATGCATGAAAAGAAAATGAGATCAAAGTATACAACTAAATTAGGAATTTAGGCTTATTGCACACAAACTTTGCATGCAAAGAAAAAGGAAATAGAAATGAATGGTTTTAAAATTAAATTCCTTTTTTCAAATCTTTCCATTTACGAAAAGAGTTCAAGTATTTTTTTCATATAGAATAGGTGATTTATGACAATGAAATTTGTGCCTAGTGTACTATTAAATGTACAACTATATAATTTTAGGTTTCGATTATGAATCACATAATACAAGCACAAAAAATGAGATTTAATTTAGGCATCTCTATTCTTATCAAAATAGTAAAATTACAATATGTTTAATTCCACTTTAAAGTAGATGGTCACAGGTAGTATAGAAGTTAGAGGTGAGGTTTTTGATAGCATTTATTCTTTCTTCAACTTCCAGTAACTTTATCTTCAATTTGCCAACTTCAACTAGAAGTTCTATACACATATCACAATGTCTTTGTTCTTGAGGGCCTACTCTTTCAAATTTATGGGTTAAGGAGAAATTGTTGTTGTATATGTTCCTAATTGGAACATTGTTATTACATTGTGTGTCATGAAGCACATTGTCTACACGTACAGTCGATTCATTTGAAGGCATATGTGTTGATGTAACCTCTGATTTGCAGTGTGGCACACAAGAATTTGTAGAAGGTTCCATGATGTGTCTGATCCCTGCAAATGATTGTCAAGAGAGGCAATTTACAAGTGAATTAAAAAAATGTGCATTCATAGAAGATAAGTATAGGGTAAAAGTACAAACCTGTGTCACACTTTTATAAAGGAAAATGATGACAACATTCAAATTTTTAAACTTTAACAACATAAAAGTGGCATTTGTGTTTAGAATTTGAAGATGATGTAAACTAATGAAATGTGTAAAATTTGATGAGGTTTAGGCTTATAATTTTTTTAAAAAAATTTGAACAAAAATTGACATAGTTTTTTTAATTTTTGAAGTCCATTTTTTTATTCCTGAAATATGCTGAAAATCTAGGGTCTAGTTTGCGTTAAAAAACTATATGCAAATAATATTTTTTTCCTTTGATTCCATAATATGTTTTAGATGACATGTATAGATAATGCATAAAAAAACAAAGATTGGATTTCGTTATATTTTTTGTCTGTTATAACTATCCAAAGTCGGTGTTACCTGAAATCAACAGTTTTTAGTTCGCGTTCAATTTTCCGTATCAAATCTACACCAGTAAAAAAAAATTACATATTCTTGAAGAGGACTCTCTCCTCTAGTGTTAAATATAAAGTTTTAATTTTTCTGACATGATTTTTTATTTTTAATATTTTTTGAATGAGCATGTTCTTAAATGTTAAATACCTACTTGAAGTATTTTCAACTTATAATATATTATATGAAACCAAAACATGATAAAAATTACACGACCATAATATTGACTACGAGCTCTACAAAAGGGTATTTTTAGATTTTATAGAAAGGTAAATTTTGACAGAGAATTCAGGTCTAGAAGGGAGAACTTGAGAAAGCCACCCATTTTTGCTGACTTGGCTGCCAAATAGGATTCCACATAGGTCCGGTCGGAAGGGATCTGGCCACACCCCGTTTGGCCAGACCCTAGTAGCTCTCCTCACAAGCATATAGCCGCTAAATGACAATGACCCATGCGGGCCCCTTTTTTTTCTTATATAAACTTTTGGGGGTCAGGCCGGACCCCCCGCTCCACATAGGTGCCACCTGGCGCCTAAAGGGTGCCATGCGGGTCTGACCGGACACCGTCCGGCTGGACCCATTTTGGCCAAACCCTCCTAGAATGTCCTCTACTATGACACACTATTATACTTTTACCCTATATACAATTGTGTATTCATGTGGTTTAAGTTTTCTCAGTCTTTTTTTTTTCAAAAGATGAAGAACAAGAAGTATATTTAGTTTGAAGGCATACCAATGCATTCATGCACTTGTTGATAGTTGGAGGGTGCATTTTTCAAATTGTGCATAGTTGAACCCAACAAATTTGATCCATCACTGATGGAGTTATATAAAATAGTTGGAACATTTTGACTTCTTTGAAAATGACTGCCATAATTGTCATGGTTACAACTGTCTATCTTGCCATTATTGATCTCTGCCACTAGTAAGTACCTCTGAACTATTTTGTCTAGTAAACCTTGGTCAAAAAAAGTATATAACATATCAGTATTACTTTGAGGATGATCAAGATAATTTACTATTACTTCTTCTGTTATTTTTAGACTAGTATTTTTCCCTACAAATTCATCCTCAAAGCTCTGTGGTGGGATAGAATCACTTTGTATATTAGGAGTTATATTAAAAGAAACACTTTCAACTAATGAAGATTGTACTTGCAAACCAGCAGTGAGGTCAAACAATAAACCAGAACTCAAACTTCCCGTACTTTGTTGATTTCTATTTACCGTGGAAGATGACTCTATGGGTAGAGATGACATTAGTTTTTCTTCCATTGTATTATATGATTCCAAACTATGAGAATCAGAATTTGGGCATCCTCTGATTGTCTTCAAAGACAATGCAGCCTTTCCATATGCAATGGTTGCTTCCTCAGCTGTTTCAAATGTACCTAGCCACTGGCGACTTTTAGTTTTTGGATCCCTTATCTCTGCAGCATACCGAACCCATGGACGTCTTCTGACACCTTTATATTGGCTATGCTTCGAATTCTTCCTTGATTTATTTGTAAACAACAATTTTTTTTCACAGTTGCAGTTGTCGGCACTGTAGGTTTCTAAAGTTGCATTCTTTGACAATCTACTCATTCTTGTATTCGATTATGTAGATGAAATCAATAATTTAAAGAAACTCTTTAAAATATACAAAGGTAATATGTTTAGTATGTTGGCCTTCCAATTAGATGGTAACCATAGTAATTGGACATCTAAAAATGTTTGCATCAATCAGTTGTTTTCTGAAATGCTTACATCACTATGATGGAAGGACATGTTTTATTCAATTATGAATAAAAATACATAAAATAGTACTACATTGCATGTCAACAACATGAGAAAACAAGGGGTGTCTTTGACTATCACAAAAAGAAACAAAATGACACACATTTCTATTAGTAGGACTATTGCACCAAACATGATATTGTCATCGTAGAAGGAGCCATCCATTTTGAAGATGCACTACTATATTGGTTTCCCAAATACAATATGTAATAGTAGTTTTTTTGTGTATGGTGCTTTGCCAACCTGCATCAGTTGTATTCAAAGTGTTCATTACTGATGAAAATTGGTACAATAATTATATTCGTAAAATTCATTCTAATTTGGGTTTTCAACAAACTGACTTCACAACATTGTGTAATGATCTATCTAACTTTTGGTTGCATGCAGGCTACATATTTGACTACTATAGGTTTTTTACAAATAAAGTTATCAATATAACAATCAAGGATACACATGAAAGCATGACAATTTTGTTCAATTAAAATGATTAAGACAAATGCAAGACATGGTCAATATCCTAGAGACGATTAAGATGAAGTTTGGTTACAATTTTCATGTTCTGTGGGACAAACTGGTGGCAAGGAAGATGTGCTTGCAAAACCTATACCATCAATGAAAGGAGGCATATGCATTTGTAGGCACATTAGTGAATTGTAGACTTCTGAATTCCTTTTTGAAAGCGCCTCTCCCAAATGAACATGTTGATCATCCAAGGCATGTGTAAGTACAAGTTTACAATTACTAGAAAGTGCTAATTTGAGAGCACTGAATATGCAAGACAAAGCTTCATATTGTTCAAGTGATTCATGAGAGAATAATTCACCTAGCAAAGAATCACCTTTTTCTGCAACATATGCATCAATAACTTCCTTGTGGCCACATGGAGGTTTGAAGTAATGTTGTACATATGCATTAGCAAAATGCAACACAAGCTCAGAGTTTTGTAAGAAGTCCATGGAGTTAGATAAGAATCGAGAAACAATGTCTGCATAGAAAATTGATGCATAATCATTTTGCAAATAATTTTCACCTACAATCAACTTTATTGATTGTTCAAGATTTGAACAGTGAATGGTAAATACATGTCGCAGTGTGGTAGAATTTATAGGACCTATGATTGGACAGTCCCATTCAGGCCTCACAATGTTTATATTTTCCTTCATTTTGAGCTTTCAAAATCTGTAATATAGTTCATATTGATATATTGAAGATTTAGATTATGAGGGTATGATAAATTTAAATAAATTTATTTGGGTGGAGGATCCTATGAATCCTTCCAAATTTTCTCATAATTCAGCCTTGTAAAATCATTTATCAAATGCAAACAATCTAAAAATGTAAAGTTGTTATTGCTCTTCTATGAATCTGTCATTTTAACACATATTTTTAAAATTAAGTTTTGCAGTCCTAAAACTTGCAAACATAAACATCTACTCCTATGATAAAATTTCTCGTCTTCTAATAAATATGACTTAAAGTAAAAAATATTATAGACATTGATTTCTTTTTCAAAGATTAATTGATCTAGCATTTTACAATAGCTTAGATTTTTTTCGTAACCATATCATTTGTACTACAAACCACGTAAAAGAAACATGAAAGTACAAGTGTAAACTGATTCTCCAAAGAAAACATTGTAGGCTTACCATAAACTTGTTATCGAAATACTGGCTTCAAAACTTGTGTTACCAAGGCTATCTGCACTGAACCTGAACCTGTATATGAAATAGTCCAATTTAAAGTCCCATTTTTGTATCAAAAATTCTACTAAAAGTAAAAGTAGATTAAGATTTTCCAACTACAATGAGGATGACAAATTTAAACATTTTCATCACTTTCTAAAATTTGTTCAAATCTCATTTAATATTTGCAATAAAAATATTGGATAAATGAAAAACCTTAAAAAAAAAACAATAACATTAAGACATAATGATGTCTAAAAAAAATATAATGCAAAAAAACTACAAAGTCCACAAATATTTATTTGTTCATATTCTAATATAAGAATTCTATAGATTTTTACAAATTATTTTAGTTCTACAAAATAAGATTTGTCTACTTTTTTATGCAACCACTAGTACATTAAGTTTACGAACTTTTTTTTAATTAGAGAAAGCAAATATTACAATAAAAAAAAAAAAAGAAACAACTTAAAGTAATTGCAAGGAAAACAAAAGAAACATCCACTAAAATGAAATTGTTTTTTTTAATTAATCTATTAAAAGTTAAAATCAAAAAATTTAATACACATTCTTATATTATATATTTAGTTTAATATAAAAGATTTTATTAAAATAAATAATCTACTATTTGGAATAAAAAAAAAAAATTATATAAAAAAGTAAGTTCCAAAACATATGTTAATTAACTTGAAAACCCACCACTAAACATAAGATCAAATACAGTTGTTGTCATTTAAATTTCCATCTTTCTACATGATTTTATAATATATGAAAATGTAATAAAAGCAGTTCTAATTTTATTTTATAGAGAAATACTTCCTTAATAAAAGGCAATACAAATGATGTTTAGGTATTTAAATCTATTAATTTGGCAGGCTCTCTTTGGGTGATGAAGAGGTTCAAATTTTTTAAACTATAGAACACACGCAGATACCGAAGCAGCCCTAACAAAACAGTGGTCTATGCAACACACCACTCATAAAAATCAACATGCAAAATGACACATTGGCTGCACATTTCTAGGTGGTGGTAACACAGTTTGCATGGACAATATTCATATGTGGATTCATTGTTGGAACAACGATGTTAATAGTAGTCACTGGGTTGATACTTTTTATGGAAAAATGCTGGCAAAATCAAGATGACTTCAGGGATAAAAGGGTAAGTTAATGCTGGAAACTAAAATCTTTTCATAAAATAAGTTTTGCTGAGAAGGAGATTTGTGAAGCTGAGCTAAAGGAAGAGAATGTTATTGGGAGTGGTGGGTCAAGCAAGGCTTATCGCATGGATTTGGAGAATATTTTAAATGTTGTTTTAAAGAGACTCTGGCCAGTGAACACTAATAGTATCAAGCAAAATGATCTCAACAAACTGATGAAGGAAGAAGTGGATGTTTTTGGGATGGTGAGGCACAAAAAAATTGTGAAGCTCTACTGTTGTTTATCAAATGGCAATTTAAATCTTTTGGTATATGAATACATGTAGAATGGAAATTTGTTTCATGCTTTGCATAAAGTTTGCACACAAAAGCCATCAAAGGGAAGTGGTCTACATTTGGATTGGCCAACAAGGTACAAGATTGCATTATGGGGAGCTCAGGGATTGACATATCTTCATCATGATTGCTCACCTGCAATTGTTCACAGGGATGTAAAATCAACCAATATTCTGCTGGATAACTGATTTAAGCTGAGAATTGTTGATTTTGGTATTGCAAAATAGGGTGATGTCTATTTCATGACCAGGGAAATACAGGTAAAATGATGGTAGCTTTTAAGATTTTCTTTGAAATGATTGAGAAAGGATTGACACCTAATGTTGTTACTTATAATGCTTTAATACATGGTCTCTGCAAGGTGGGAGAGATTGAACTAGCATATAGTCTTATTAATGAGATGCAGGAGAAAGGAGTAATTCCAAATAAATACACATATAGTTCACTTATTATTGCAAATTGTAGAATAGGTAATTTGTGGAAGGCTAAAAAGATATACAATCAAATGAATGAAAAAGGTATCAAGTCCTAGGGTAGAAGTGGTTTACCTAATAAAACTCTTGCAAAGGATATAGTCAACAAGGATGGCACAAATGAAATATCAACAAGAAGTTAAAATGGTTTAAAAAAGCATTGCTAAGGAATTGGGATAAACCTCTAGCATACATTTAGCACTCGTACAATAGGGTTTTACATGCATTTACTAATAGCTCACTATTTGAGGAACATTTGGGCTATATTCCTATGAACCTGCTTGATGTTGCAATGGAATGCAAATAGGACAAGGGAGAAATTCGACTGAGACAAGAACAACAAGATTCACTGATAGGTTAGGCAAATCCATGAAAAAATAATAAGAACAATTAAAGAGGTCTCAAACCAAATAGAAGGCTATACATGATCAACATCTAAGCGGGCATACACTTAATGTAAGAGACAAGATATGGTTGTACTTGAGAAAAGAAAGGCTTGAATGACAAAATAGAAGCTCAAAACCTTAAGATATGGGCCATTCATCATCCTAGAGAGAGTTGGAAGGAATATTTTCAAGCTTGATTCATCTCCACCTATGTGGATGTACTCGATGGTTAATTGTCAAAACTTGCATCTATATGAATCATCTATGGTAGATAAGGAGGAGCAAGGGCAATTATTAATTTATTACCATTTATTGAAGATCTAATAATATATTCTCACGGAGATGTGGAGAAGGATGTGAAGTTGCAGCGTAAAGACAGAGAGATTAGAGGAGGGCCATAACTATCTTGGCAGGTTGGATAGGTAGGGAAGACAAAAAAAGAAGGTAAAATGGGAAAAACACCAAGGCAGGTAAAATAGTGCCTCAGGGACAAGATGGAAACACTCTTCCCTCATATTCTTATCCACTGAGCTTAGAAGGGACCAAACGCCTCTCATGGGTAGGTATGATATGTAAGGATCAAGAAAAGAAAAACCCCTGGATAAATCACGCAGAAACCAGTCAACTGCAAGGCTCAAATTAAGTGTTTCACATATAGCGATGAAAAATGCTAGTTAACCTGAGTGTTAGCTACAAAACCACTAGTTAACATGAGTGCCAGTTACAAAGAAACCAATTGAATGCAGGCAATAGTTTTGAAGCACCATTTAAGCAGTCAATTAAGAAACTACTAGTGAAAGAAGGTTGCAGTTTCAAAACTGCCAAGTTGAAAACAAAAGCACAGCCTACTCTAAGCAACAGTTTCCCCACAAGAACTAGGAAAGACAGAGTAGCTGCAGAACAACTGCATTTTTTCAAATCTAGAACAGTTGGGAGTCCTTCAGAATTCACAAAAGGGAGCTCTGCATGCCTTATAAGAGGTAAAAAAAAGTTAGCAAATGGGAGCATATATATTTATAATTGTGGGTGTTGTATGGCTGAAGTGTGGAATTGCTTATAGAAAGAAGGAATTTCTTAACAAAGAGTGATTATATATTGTAGTTTAATAAAGCTGCTTCAATATACATGAAGTGACATTATAAAACATTACCTGTAAGATATAAATTATAATCTTTCCTTGTCCTAAAATATACATAAATAGGGGAAATACATAGTTAAAATTAGTCCTTAAAAAGACCATATCAGGAAGACTCCAAAAACTATGGAAAGTGCCTACCTTACTGAAAGTCTCTATGAATATTTGTGGACAGATAAAGAGGTTTGAACCTGGTTGTAAGCTTGTTATCTGCACAAAACTTGAAAACAACATACAATTACAGTCAATAAAGGACATAATCAGTATCAGACATAACAAAGATTCATTTAAACTATACAGAAGAATGAATATTTACCAGAACAAAGCACAAATCTTCAAAACTCCTCTTTGCAACTTTACCTTGAACATGAAGCTACAAACAAATAATGCAAGTGCCTTACCTTCACACTGCCTTTTCAAGAAATTAAATGTATTACCTTGACACTGCCTTTTGAAGAAATTAAATGCCTGCCCCAAACACTGCCCGAGGCTCTGCATTTATCCGCAAAATGTCCTCTCAAGCATGTCGAAATGCAATATTAGTCAACAAGTAATTAGATTTTCTAGGATCTTTTTGTAGCATGGGTCATTTCACCATACCAAATAGCAGAGAATTGAAATGTATGTCGCTTCAACCTCAGAAAGGTTGGCAAAATTTCAGGTAAAAATTGTACTTTTGGCTACTGTAGAACTATTTCTCCAACTAATAAATTAAATTCTAAGATAGATTCTAAGATACTCTTAGATTTTGCATTAATAACTCTACAGACCCAACCGGAAACTTCAAGAACTTTCAAAATAAAGTACAACTAAATTGCTTAATGTTTTTTTTTTTTAAAGTCTCCTTCAACATTGCACGCTCATAAAATTGGAAAAAATAACTAAGAATAAAATTGGCACATTACACCGTCAAAAAGTGGGCATCATGATTGTTCACAATAGAAGCCAATCAAAAAATTGGAAAAGAAAACTCAGAAAAATAATATTAATTAAATAACAACTACAAACATTTTTAAAAAAACTATACATGAAAAATACAAGAACCTGATTGGTTGATAGAAAAGTTCCACTAGCATCCAATGGATGCTATAGTATCCTGCCTAGCAGCAGGAACTAATAAATAACAATCATATTCTAAAATTATTGCTTTAAAAATATAAAAAGAATAATAGCATATTTAATAATTCTATTTAAAAAATAAGATTGCCAATATTAAATTTTGTTATTTAAATTTAAACCCACTTAATAAAAAGATTAATTATATCTATACGAAATATATAAAACATAATATTTCTACACATAACAAAAGACCATTGTTTATACAGTACCCAAACTAAACTATATCATTTATTATAATTATTAATTAACTAGAATATCCATTATATTCTAATTTTTAATTATGTCGTAGACGTTTCTATTTTGGAAAGCCCCAACCTATTTTTTACATCTAAGGGTTATAATTGATAGAATAGCCAATGACTACCATTGGAAAAATCTGAACCGTCCATAATTTACCCTCTGATCAAGTCATTATCAGAGTATGTCCTGCTGGCAAACACTCTGCAGGTAATATTTTGAGTAAGGTTGTTTTATTTAGAACGAATCATTTGTTTTAAAAATTGATATCAATTTGAATTGAGTTTGATTTCAGATCAGTTTTTTATTTTTTTTTCACAAGTCAAACAAACGAACCATAAACAATCCAGAAGATTAAGGAATTCTACTCCGTTTTAGAGACTGTAGAAGCATATTGAATACTAAAGAGCACAGTGTCAAGTATTTAAAAAAAACATGTACAACTTTTATTCACATTTATAAACTAATTTTTTCCACTGCCATACACGATAAAACACCATACTACAATAATCTGAAAATGAGAAAAGATTCTTATTTGTAGGGTTTTTCAATTGATTTCAAATGTTTTGCATTTAGGGTTAGATTTCGGCCCCAAATGGTTATATTTCAATCATACGTTGAATTTTTTTAAATTTTTTTAAAAATTTCTTCTAACTTTTTAAAATAAGTATTATAATATACTAGACAAACTAGTCAATTTATAATATATTATATATATTATATGGATATTTTAATAATATTATTATTTAACATTGAAAATAAATAGTAATTTTTTAATAAATATAATTATTTTTATAATTATATAATTAAATATTGATAATTATGTTTTATTTTTTAAATTATTCATAATTATTATATAGTAACATATATTATAAAATTAAGTAATATTAATATATATATCATATAAAAATTTTAATGATATTATTTTTAAATTTTTTAATAATAATTATATTATAATATGTAAATAAGTAATTTTAGAATATATTATATAAATATTTTAATAATGTTATTATTTAACTTTAAAAAATATCTAGTAT
>MU225662.1:146574-169840 GCA_018584345.1 Thuja plicata | reverse complement strand
TTCTTCTTTCGTCGCGCATGACGAAGCTCTTGTCAATAGTGAGGGAATAGTAAGAGTGAAAATCGACCGACGTTGACACCTGAGTAACAAGTGGTGCAATGGGACGAAACGGTCGGTATTGCATGAACTATCGTGCATGTGAAGTTAAACATGATTTCCTCGATTCGACTGAAAGTGACATGCAAGCCTGGAATTTCAAACCGCTGATGCGTGTAATTGTCTTTTTGTTTGGTCTAAGAGAGTGGACCCGATGGTGATGTCGGTTTCTATAATGTTATTTAGAAATTGACTATTTTGATCTTGTTATTAGTCCCTGCCTTTAAGCGGGGACTAATGTTTTCGATCTACTTTACTCTTTAATCCATCCCTTGGGATCTCACTTATCCTATGGTCTATCCAAATTTTGTTATTAAAATGAAATTTTGAATTTTTATTTCTGATTTCTGATTGGTTGTGCTTATTTTTCTAGGTAGTGTTTTTTGTTTTCTCGTGCAAAAATTAAGGAGAAAATAAGGCAGTTGTTATGCTAGTTTTGGAAAGGTGGCACCCTACGACATTTGGGCAACATGCACACTCCACGTACTTGGAGGTCGCGGGACAGGTGGAGGCTAGGCGGACAAACCCACGCAATTTAAAAATCCTAGATGTTGAAAAAACCTATTTTACAGAAGAATTGGCGACACTATCAGAAGGCATTGTCTTCTTGTGATGGACCAAAATTCCACATGCAACTCTCCCATCATGGACTCTACTGAAGAAGTTGAGATTTTTACAGTTTAGGAGAGCTTCTAAATTAGAAGAACCGTGGAGGGAGGGTGCCGATGTAAGTATCTGTCTTCTCTGTATAGATGTATATGCAACCATACATTAAAATCTCTCTTCTCTCCTAATTAAAGGGTAACATGGGTGCACTGTGCAAGATTTCCATCTTCAAAGTAGGGTTTGGTTTCTATCTCTTATTAGTTTTTAAAAACTATGTCATCATGTACGCAAATTCCTGTGGTTTTTACCAAGGCTCACTACTTATTCTGGCTCTCATAGTCAGATTGGCAATTGTTTGCATGCATGAAGTTTTTCAGGGTTCCTGAAGATTTTTTTTAGGACAAGCAAGAGCCCACTGGATTCAGGTATGTCTACCTTAGTCCATTTTCCATTTGAATGACAAAACCTAGCCATTCAGACATTTTGTTAAACAATTCATATGCAATGTTTTGTGCAGAGCAAGTTTCAAAGAAAGGGAGTGACATGCAGAGAGGTATCTTTGTGTAGATAAATCTCTGTGTATGATTCCTAACTTTGAAAATTATTTGAGGCATTTTTCAAATTCATTCTCCGTGTCTTTAGTGAGATCAGATTGGTTATTTCCATAGTTATTTCCCCAATATAGATTTGATTTCTACAGCTTGAGGGATGTTACTTTCATTATGAGAGCTACCATTTATTTTGCAAGCACCACGATTTCTATGAATTGTATCATCAGTGTGGGATGGGCAAGAATAGGAGCTATTACTCTTTTATCCCTGATGATTATGAGGTCTTGGAAGAGGTGATCACTGCGCCATTCCATAATGCATTTTCAGTAGCACATAATAACAAATCAGGCGTAAGCAACTATGCACTTGCTAATTGTAATGCCTATTTGAGCCCTGATGAATGTACTGTTTGTTTGAGAATGGCCTTCTAATTCATGCAATTTGACTGTGTCAGTCCTGATTACATGGCCTATGAGGATGAGGCTGGTGGTTTAATAGTGTTACACAGTTGTTTCTTGAACTTTGACACTACACTAAAAGAGGAAAACCACAGTCAGACTTATAATCAAAAGAAGGATACCTGACAAGTAATGTAGAGAGTGTGGCACAATTGGGTTTTTCCAGTACAAGATTCACCATAAATTTCTTTAATTGAACCCATTTCAATAACCCCATAACCATTTGCTTATAATACAACCTTATTTTCCACAAAGTAAACATCGAGAGTTCTAAGTACTTTTACCAAATCCGATTGTATCAAAGCATCAAGATCTACATCTCTTATAAGGAGGTCGCCCACTCTAATTTAGCATAGATCAAATTTAAATAATATGAGCAATAGCACCCACTTTAGATCATTGCACTCCATTCAAATGAATTGGCGGCTAAACCAAAGGAGAATTTGAGTCAGTTTAATCAGCACCCAAATTATTAAACTCACCTTTTTGGGGAACGAGATACATAATAGATCTTATGGATGCTCCTTCCTTATCACTAGATCTAGATTCTAGTCAATCCAACAGGGGATAGAAAACAACAAAGTTGGCTTTCGATAATTCACCAAAACAGATGGCTCGAGTCACTTCAATAAACACAAGCACAAAGGACAACATGATATATACTATTATCATGAGGTCTGGTATTAGTATTGTCAATTCTACCTATAAATTTTTTTGGAATCCTGCATTTATATTGGCGATTAAGCTCATTCCTCGTAAGGATTGTTAGATTAGATGTATGTTGGCACAATGAGAGTCTATCAAAATACTATATAGACAAAGGTAGAGAGTAGCAACAGACTCACAATTGCTTTCTTTCTCATTCTTTTATAATTTTTACAGCTGCTCTTCTATTTCAATTGACAAAACTCACAAAACTCCTAAACTAAGATTAAAACCCTACTCATTCCTATAACCATACTCATATTCCTATAATTACTTGTACAACTAACAATTGATGACATGTAACTGATTAAATGTTTGAAGATGTTAAGTTGATCACCAAAATGTAGAAAGATAATGCAAGACATTAAATCGGTTAATGGATTATATTGTCACTAATGTCAATTGTTGGGATTAATGGGAAGTAGTAATGAGAGGGGAGGGGTGAATCAATACCTCTAAAACTTTTAACACTTTTCCTTTTTCTTCATTAGCAATCAATCTTTATTGTATTACCGACCAAATCTGATGTTGTTTCTTATGTATGTAGTATTAATTCATAAAATTAATTGTATGCAACATTCATAGAAGCATTCATGAAAGTAATAGACACATAACACAAGATATGATATCACAGAAAACTCCTGTTAGGAAGTAAAAACTGTGGTGGGGATAGCACCCACAAAACTTCACTATCTACAGAATGGAAGGGAGCTAGCTAAGGCTTACAATTTGATCACTTCTGATGATCTACCCTGTTAGGAGTATTAATGTGGAGACCTATTAGGATATTCTATGTTAAGAGCTTTAGCAACACTAATGTAGTGTGCACTCGATTAAGAGATATACAATAGGATTGTTAAATCCACCTTCCTTGAAAGGATTTCTTAAGTGTACCCCACTTGTTAGAATGTGTACAATATGTTTGACCTGACTTTATGAAATCTATAGTTGTTGTTTACAGATCCATTAAAGCTTACAGTATATGAATATCACCTGTAGTGATTGATTAATACCTTTTCCTGTTTGTCGATAGCCTTTGTTCTTGTTCTTGAAAAATTGATTTGATCTTTGTCTATGCTACTGCATGAATTCTCTTGTTTGGTCCTTAGATGCTCTCAGTGGCTACAATCATCATCGAACAACATTTTCACAATTGATTGAGCATCTATTTATACAAGTTATTTGACCTATTTTTAGAATCACACATTACAATGTTAACTCTAGATCCAAGGTATACAACTTGACCTTGATCCTTTAGTTTGCATGTTTTAAAATAGTTAAACTGTTAAAAACAATAATGATTACATTGCTTTTCCCTCACTTAATGGATTTAAAACAAATCAAGAAGCTAAATATAAAACTTCAATGATTTATCTGACGTGGAAAGTCAGATCCACTTTTTGCGGGATGTAATTGACTGTGGGATCTTGATCGTCGGTGTGAACCGAAAGTCTGTGAGTGTTCCTTCTTTGAACTAATCATCAGGTTCCCTTGATATGTCAGGTTCCACTCTTGACTATTTTTTCGGGTTACACTGTTGTTTACTCGTCGAGTTCCTTTGTCTTTTCTGTCATCGCGTAACATTAAATAGTGTTGTGTCAGGATGCTTTGTGCTTAGCAATATCAGTGACCTTGGCGTCGGGTAGTGTTGTGCCCTATCTGTCGGTGTAGTATAAACTGATGGTGTTTATCATATTTTTCCTTGCATATACTAATGGAAAAATATAATGTCTTCAATCTCCCCCTTTGACATTAGTATGAAAAACTAATATGTGCATAATACTAAAGTGTTTAGTATGTACACCGTGTATATATCCTTATTATTATGTGACTCCCCCTAACTGTATGCATCGGTATAGTATAAGTATATGTACATGTATACTTGCCTTTGTACTATACATTCCCATTTTTTCTTTCCTCTTTCTAATGAATGACTGTACATATCATTTCCTTCTTTCATTTCCCCCTTTTTACTGACTGACTGTACATATCATTTTCCCCTTTTTTAATAATCATGACAAAAATGTACAACTTATAAGTTGTCAAAAATATGTAACTTACAGAGTGTCAAGAATGTGGGAGTGACTGTTCTTGATATATTCTATCCTCTTCTCCCATTTCTCTTTGAGGAGTTCTAATGCCATGTGCTCTAGCTCAATCCTGGCATGCATATCATAAATGTTGTCTAGGACAAACATTTTTGGGGTGGCAATGAGTGTTCTTGCCTCTGTCATATGTTGTTGTAGTGATATGAGAGTTGGCAACAGTTGAGCTTGAAGCTCATTCACCTCATTTCTGAACTTTGTTTCTACAATATGTATATCCTATCTCAGCTTCCTAGCTTGCTTGAGCTAGTCTTGGTGCAATTTGATTGCATCTTCATTGTTTGTTAGACCTTGTGCACTAGCCTAAAGATTAGAATCAACTTGTGCTATCATATTGGTATACTCCTTTGTGAGTTGATCCAATGTGCACAATTTTTGTATCAAGGCTATAGATTTTGAAATCATGGGGTCTACTATGCTTACCAGTTTAGATAACTTTACCTTTTGCAGTGCCACTTCTTGGCTTATCTTCTCTACTAACTTGAATTCATATTTCTTTTCAAGTCTAGCTTCGATAGACTTTTCAGCATCTATGTTTTGAGATGTGATAGCATCGGTGAGAACCACTAATTGATCAAGCATGGGGGTTGTTTGATCAACATCTATATCAGGTACAATTTGCTGAAGTATTCCTTTTGCAACTTCAAGTACCTTTTCTTATTTTGTGGCTTTCCTCAGCTTATCCTGGATATCTTTCCTTTCACAAAGTCTGGCATACTTTGTCAACTCAGTAGGATCCAAAGTTCCGGGATCACATACGAGAATCTCAATTATTTCATCTAGAGTGACTAGATTTTTGTTCTTTCTCTTCTTCTTCCTTGAGATTTGTGTAGAAGCAGATGTATGAACTCCCATTGCTAGTTCATTTGTTTGTCTAAGGCGGTCGATGAAGGATTTGTGGATTTTGCCTCTTGTGTCGTATGCTCAGGGTTCACCTGTTGGTTAGGTGAAGATGTCTCTTCATCAACCTTGGGTGTTTCAGTAGATTTTTCTTCAGTTTTCTTTTGTGCTTCATTTTCCTTTGCTTCTTCACTCTTTTCCTTCTGCTTATCTTCTTCTACTTGTTTTTCTCCTTCTTTATTCTGATCAGTAGACTTGTCTTGCTGATCATTGATAGCAGCTTGTTCTGTAGTTGTATCTTTTGATTCATCTATTGTATCCTTTGTTTCTGCATCACCCTTGTCTTCGGGTATGCTAGTATCTTCTATAGTAGATTCTTCATTTCCTTCTATAAAATTGATGGCCTTCATCAATACAAGCATATTGTTCTGTGTGCCCACCTGTACTGCATCTATAGTTGTGTCTTGTTCGTCGGTTTGATCTTTTTGAACAGTGACATCTTCATCTTTTTGACTTTGATTTGCAGGGTCCCCTGTAGCACCTTGTAGGCTCTTATCTTTGCCACAAACTTACTGGAATGCTTTTTCATCTTATCTTTTAATTCTTCCATTTTGGATTTGGGAGGCATGAGTCTTACAAGTACCCTCTCCCTTGCTTCCTTTTCAAAGTTCAAAGAATAAGACCATCATGCTGATATTTTGTCACTTAGTGGTTTGGGTAATTTGTTACCAAACTCAACTGGTACATATTTGAAGTTTACCATAGCCCTGATTATTGCATCTTCTATTTTATTTTTGTCCTCGAGCTCCAACTTTACCCATTGTCTGATTTTCCTATTAGTCATGGTACCTGTTGTTGCAAATGAATCAACAGTCTCATAAATTATTCTAGTGGTTAAAATTTTATTTTCTACCTTAGGCTCATCCTATTTTGAATCTTCATTGTCAGCTTTGGTTCTGATGCATTTTCTCCTCCTTTTGGTAGGTGTTTGCTTCTCTATTTTTCTCTTCCTCTTATAGGTCCTCACTTGACTTTTCTTGAGAGGTGTTGTATCTTTCTTTGCAGTTTGGTTCCTTGTCCTTTGATCTATTGTGGTCCTTGGTTTCTTGGCTGGAGGTGGAGTACATCAGACTCAGTGGCTTTAGAATCTGATTCTTGCTTATCTTCTTCTTCACCAATGACACCCTTTTCCTCGGTGTCCTCTTTTTGTTCTGTCTCCTCCTCATTTATCGACAGAATCTTCTCAAGATTCTTTACCTTCTTGTTTTTCTTATTGACAGTATTCTTGATGACTAGGCCTATTTTTTATCTTGGACTTTGCCTCTTCATATGCTCCAAATCTTGGTTGCTTACTGTCAAGTGGTTCATTCAATAGTGCATCAATTGCATTTTTTCTTGATCTATGTTAATCTCATAGTCAAGACGTGGAAACTAGGCTATCCTTGGTACAATTGGTTTAATGTGAGTGAAATCTGAATCCACCATAAAACATATTTCATCCCTATGATTTTCAATCAACTATTCAGGGATCCTCACTCTCTCCATCATCTTTTCCTTCAATTCAAGGAAGTATTTAGTCATCACTGAATCAAAGTTGTCACCTCGTGACTTGATAAGGTCACTTATCTGCAGTGTGACTAGCTTGGTAGTGTCCCACTTCACTTTGCCAACTGAAGGAAAGTGCTCTTGAAAATAAAAGAATATACACATTATAAGTGAGCCAAACTTACATGTGTTTGTCTTGGCAGACCTGATTGTTGTCATATTCTCATCAAGTTGCTTCAGTAGGATCTCACATAGATCCATATGTATTCCCTTCGTGACAATCTTGTAAGTTGTGCTTACTGCTGTTGATGCTATGTTGTTTAGCCTACTCGCTTGAAAGATTTTTTACCCTATAACACATGCACCGAACCTCAGTTCCTCATTGGTGATGGTATTCACCTTAAGTCCTTGGTTATGCCATATAGCATTGGTGAGTTTTTCAACTTCTGATCAAGAGGGATGCTTGTGTGCTTTTGGTTATTTGGTAATAGGGTAACCTGTTACAGCATGCAAAACATCCTTTGTAATATGCTTGGGTTCATCCAACCATAGCTTCTTATCGTGCATTCTGCTTAGTACCAACCTGATCTAGTTAGTTTTGAAAACCCTCAGGAAATATAGGGAATTTGTTATCCCTTTTACCTGCAAGTGCTTGTTTTCTTCCTTTAGGTTCCCTTGTTCATTGCATAGCTTCTTATAAGCTTAATCTATCTTCAGGTCACCAATCTCAGTGATCTTGCAATGTACATACGATCTTACGTCTTCTATCAACAAAACCCTAGGTGGAATTTTGGAAAATGCGCTAGAATCATCGGGTTGTGATGCAATCTCTGGGCATATCTTGTATTTAGGTTCCACACAAGTGATATTCTTGATCAACTTAATGACATTCTTCTTATCACTCTTCAATTTTACTGTTCTTGAAGTGGTTGCCATTGTGTTTCAAATTTAGGGCTTTTTCAAAAATAATAACAGAGATCTTTGGTATGCTCAGTACTTACTTCAATCCATGTAACTTGTGAGTGATCTATTTGGAGTGTGTTGGATCGATTTGAGGATAGTCTGCTATCTGATCTATTTTTTCTCTACTCAGTTTGCTCAAATTGTGTGTGAAGAATGAAGTGCTTCCGTCGAGTATTTATAGGCTTTTGCCCTAAGTTTGTCATAAATGCTCAACAACTCATTGGGTTATGAAGACGGATTTCATTGAGAAGACTCTCAAATAACATTCTCAGTGTTGAAAGGATGCTCGGGATAGCTGTTAAGACTGTTGCTTTCACCGACAGATTTCGGTGTAGTGTCAAGACAACTTTGTGACTTTTCTTCCTTACCAACGGGTGCCGGATTACATTAGCAACTTAGCCTTTTATGTGTTGACCAAAAATTATCGTTAAGTGTAGATAGCTCATCCTTTTGTGTTCACCAATGATTTTTGGTATGTGTTTACCGATGAGGTTGTTTTCTCAGAATTGTAACAAGTAACATAATATGCATCTTTATTCATGCAGATTTTGACTATCTATCAATTTGTATAATGGAACTGATGAGAAATATAACTTGGTGTACTGCAATTCCATACTTGTTCATCTTTAGGTGGGGGTGGTGATGTCACCAAGTCCATGAGATGAGGTGTCACCTACTGCATTGCTTGGTCCATCTTCCTCAATGGTTGAATCTTTCCTCCACATTTTCTTTCTCATTTTCTTGATGTCTTCAATGGTGTTACCATTTGTAAAAGTGGTGGTTTCTATTATTCGGTCTCTGTAGTCCTTCTTTAGATGTCCAACCTTAGGACAATGTAAACATGCCATTCCAGCGTTGGTCCAGCCTCTAGACCTTTTGGTCCATGTTCTCATATAGTTTTCAGCAATGTGACCATATCTACCACATGTTGTGCAGCTTATCCATGTATTGTAGTCCCAAACATATGAATTACCGACTTTGCTTTGTTTATATGCATTTTCTTGATTTTTGGGTTTCCATGCTTCAATTTTATTCTTCCTGCATTCAAGAGATGTGTGTCCATGCATTTTCCAGGTGGGACAATACTTGTCCATATAGGTTTCCTTCTTTGGTTCTTTCACCTTTGATTTACATTCATATGCTTTATGTCCTTTCTTGCTACAATTATAACAATGTCCTATGAATGTAAATGTGAATTTAGGAATACCTTTTTCTTTGCTCCTACAAATATTTGAGGTGTGGCATTGCTTTCCATAGTGATTGCATGTCAGCTTCCTTCATCTAGGATTGATGTAGGAATCTTTTGGATCATCTTCATTTGACGACTCTCCATGCTCGGTGTACCCTAGTCCAGTGTTGGTGTTGGGTCTTCTTTGTGCATTCAAGAATTCATCCATCCTTTTTGTACTCTCTTCAACTCTCTTGATCATGCCATTATGTTGTTGTTGAATTCTAACCTCATGCTTTAGTTTTTCATTCTCTTCTCTTAGTTCACCAATAATCTGTATTCTTTCAATGAGTTCCATATTCATTCTGTTTTCTTTTTGACTCATAAGAATAATCTAATTTGTAACCTCATGGTGATGCTCTGTAAGTCTTTGTATCTCAGACTCCTTTTCTTGTAGCTTTTCTGTGATATTTCTTCTATCATCAATAGCTAGTATTCTTTCTTGTTCAGCTTTCCTTGTATTGTTCATGACATCAATCATCCTTACCATCTGTGTCTCTTGACCAATTTGTAGAGATTTGACTTGTCCAGCCAGATGTAGATTGATTTCAGTTAGGCTTGTGATTCTATCTTCTGATGTATCTGATGCCTTGCTTGTATTTTATCCTGAACACTCAAAGAAATCTCGAATCTCTTCCTCATGATAATCTATCTCATTATAGTGAGATGCCATATTCTTTCTTTCATCCAACAACTGTCTCATGTTGATTCTAGCTTCTTTATACTATTCATAGAACATATGAATTTCAAGCTTTTTATTCTCAATATTTTTATCAAGTTTGTACTTCTCCATTGTATGATCTTTTCTCTTAAGCCTTTAAGATTTCCAAGAAGAGACTGAGATCTGATACCAATTGTTGGGATTAATGGGAAGTAGTACTGAGAGGGGAGGGGTGAATCAATACCTCTAAAAATTTTAACACTTTTATTTTTTCTTCATTAGCAATCAATCTTTATTGTATTACCGACCAAATTTGATGTTGTTTCTTATGTATGTAGTATTAATTCATAAAATTAATTGTATACAATATTCATAGAAACATTCATGAAAGTAATAGACACATAACACAAGATATGATATCACAGAAAACTCCTGTTAGGAAGTAAAAACTACGGTGGGGATGGCACCCACAAAACTTCACTATCTGCAGAATGGAAGGGAGCCGGTTAAGGCTTACAATTTGATCACTTTTGATGATCTACCTTGTTAGGAGTATTAATATAGATACTTGTTAGGATCTACTCTATTAAGAGCTTTAGCAACACTAATGTAGTGTGCACTCGGTCAAGAGATTTACAATAGGATTGTTAAATCCACCTTCCTTGAAAGGATTTCTTAAGTGTACCCAACTTGTTAGAATGTGTACAATATGTTTGACCTGACTGTATGCAATCTATAATTTCTGTTTATAGATCCATTAAAGCTTATAATATATGAATATCACCTATAGTGATTGATTAATACCTTTTCCTGCTTGTCGGTAGCCTTTGTTCTTGTTCTTGAAAAACTGATTTGATGTTTGTCTGTGCTGCTGCATGAATTCTCTTGCCTGATCCTTAGATGCTCTCAATGGATACAATCATCTTCGAAAAACATGTTCACAATTGATTGAGCATCTATTTATACAAGTTATTTGACCTATTTTAGAATCACGCATTACAATGTTAACTCTAGATCCAAGGTATACAACTTGACCTTGATCATTTAGTTTGCATGTTTTAAAATAATTAAACTGATAAAAATAATAATAATTACATTGCTTTTCCCTCATTTAATGGATTTAAAAAAAATCAAGAAGCTAAATATAAAACTTCAGTGATTTATATGATGTGGAAAGTCAGATCCACTTTTTGCGGGATGTAATTGACTACCGGTTCTTGATCATCGGTGTGAACTGAAAGTCTGTTGGTGTTCCTTCTTTGAACTGATCGTCGGGTTCGCTTGATCTATTGGGTTCCAGTCTTGACTGTTTCATCGGGTTGCAGTGTTGGTTATTCATTGAGTTCCTTTGTCTTTTCTGTCATCGGGTAACACTAAATAGT
Source organism: Thuja plicata (assembly GCA_018584345.1). Classification (NCBI taxonomy): domain Eukaryota; kingdom Viridiplantae; phylum Streptophyta; class Pinopsida; order Cupressales; family Cupressaceae; genus Thuja; species Thuja plicata. The sequence continues at coordinate 158,700 of MU225662.1, read as the reverse complement.
GTTGCATCAGGATACTTTGTACTTAGAAATATCGGTGACCTTGGTGTCGGGTAGTGCGGTGCCCTGTCTATCAATGTAGTATAAATTGATGGTGTTTATCATTTTTTTCCTTGCATATACTAATGGAAAAATATAATGTCTTCAGTCAACTTGATATAATATGATTTGTTATATTCAAAGTGTCAAATAATTCAGAGAATAAGAGAGATAAATATTATGCTTTCACTAATGCATAATAGATCAGTATTCACTTAGTGACTTCAAACACCGACGGTTAGTGGAACCCGGTGGACAGAGAAACCTGAGAGAAAAGTCACAGTGATGCCGGAGCAAGAAAACTGACAATCAGAATCACAAGCATAACCGACGGCCAGAATCACCGTGTTACCCGATAGACAACCCCCAAGGATAGACAACTTGACAGATAGACAACACCGATGGAGAAACTCAAGGAGAACTGAAGTGTTGACCGAAGATAACAAGAGTTAAAACACCAAAGTTAATTGGAGTTCAGAAATGATAGCAGAGCTAAAGATAGACTTAACTGGTTGTTAACATTGTTCTTATCGACAAGTTAAAGCCAAAGATAAGTAAAAGATGAAAAGCTATTTTATCCATTTTTCAAAGAGATTTCTTCGAGATAAAACATGAGTAAAGCTTTAAATAAATATTGGCAAGAATTGTGGATCACGCCAATATCAAGAAAGTCAAAAACCTAGAAACAGTGATATCATGTCTATAAAGAGACAACTTAATTCATTATGAATTAAGGGGAGTGAATGAAAAAGAGGATGTTGGAGAGAAACTGATGAAGAACAACTTCATACAGTCCTGATCAATCAAGCTAAGGAAAGAGCTAAATATTTTTGCAGACACCGAGAAACAGAGCACAACATCACCAAGAAAAAATAAAGTGGAGTAAAGGTATTGAAAAGATACATTGATCAGAAAGGTAAAATAAGCTTACAATAGATCTAAAAATCAGTAAGTCTAAGTTGTATGTATGAACAGGTCATTTACTATTTCAATTTAACCATTTGACAAACTACATTGGGTTTGGTCATAGAGGTAGCATAGAGATTTCCGATATCAAGTGACAAACTATTCTATTAAATCCTCTAACAAGGTCACACCTAACAGTGTGTTTGTAACCTTCAACAAGGTTTGCTCTTGGCCGAGTTCACTTTAGAAGAGTGAAAATTTTGGGTTACCGGTCCCAAGTGGTTTTTTGCTTAATAGGGTTTCCACGTTAAAAATCCATGTGTCAATGTGTTTATGAGTCATTACTTTAGTGTTTTGCATTGCACATAACTAATCTTGATTTATTGGTATACTCTAAGTAATTTACTATTTTTCGGTAAATGAAAGACTGCTAATCGGTAAACAAAAAGAATAAGGTTTAACAGAGCACTTCAAGTAGTAGTTATTTGATAAGTGTATTTGAAAGCATTCATCTTATAGGACTGAAGATAACTAGAGGCTTAATATTGTGGTACTAAGTTTTTTGGGTTGATTAATTAGAATATTTTTGAGGCCACTGATTCACCACCCCCCCTCTTAGTTATTTCTAACAATTGGTATCAGAGCTTGTGTTCTTAGAAAGAGAGTTTAATAGCTCAAGCAAAAGATCACAAGATGAACAGATGAAATGTGCCCAAGTTGAATAAAGACAAATTTGCATCATGGCAAAGCAGAATAATACTCCACCTATCAGGTATTGGTAATTATGTTACTCGACACCTTGATACTGAATATGTGTTGCCTACAAAACCTCACACTCTTGAGCAATTGAGATAAAATCATGAGCAAAATTGCATGATGATAGAGCTTGCTTCCTCACTCTCTGATGCTGAGTTTGAAGATGTGAAAACCTGTACCTCTGTAAAGAAAATGTGGGATAAATTAAAGGTGGTACATGGAGGAGATGATAATGTACTAAGAGCCAAGGTTGAAATCCTAAGAGCGAGGTTTGATGACCTAAGGATGAAAGAAGGAGAAAATATCACTTAGTATAGCTGCAGAATCAAAGAGGTAGTCAATGCTATCTGAGGAGTTGGAGGTGTACTTGAAGAGGAGATAGTGGTAAGTAAAATATTAAGAACCTCGCTTCCTGTATATGCTATTAGAGTATCTTCTATACAAGAAATGAGAGCAGTTGTAAACATACGGTTACTCTAGATAGTCTGATTGGTAGACTGATTTCATTTGAGATGAATAACTTTGATAATAGTGTCATGCCATCCATAGAGTCTACATTCAAATCTTCTTTGAAAATAAGTAAATCAAGTCATAGACACATTGTTAGAAATGATAGTGAAAGCGATGGTGATGATCAAGATCTTGATGAGATTAAAGCACTAATGGAAAGAAGATTGCAGAGAGGCAAAGGTAGATACAAAGGTAAATTACCACTTGTATGTTTTAATTGTAAAGAGGTTGGACACTTTGCTACAAGATGTGTTAGCAGAAGAAAAGATGATAGAAGTAATGACAATTCATATGAGAAGAAGTTTGATAGAGGTGATAACAGAGATTACCGAAGCAACTGACAATTTGACGAAAGAGATACCCAAGACTATAAGGACAAAGGGAAGAAAGCTTGTTACCTAGCTGATAACAGAACTGATGACACTGACACTGAATCTAAAGAAGACATTGAGATAGTATTTGTAGCCATGAAGGATGATTCTGACAAAGAAGAAGAAAGGTATGTAAAGACTGCACTCATATCTAAGGTTAGTAAGAATGATGTTTGGATCATAGATAGTGGCTGCACTCACCACATGGTCGGTGATAAACAAAAGTTTGAGACTTTTGAGTGCTATAATGATGGTTTAGTAAGAATGGGTAATGACACACCTTATCCAGCTGAATGTAAAGGAACCATAATGTTGAATAACCTGATCAAATGTGAAAATTCTTACTGGGTTAAAGGACCAAATTATAATTTGTTAAGTGTTTCACAGCTGAACAATATAGATCACCGAGTAGCATTTGAGAATAAGAAGGCAAAGATCTTTAATGAATCAGGAAGGTTGATCGAAACTAGTGAGAAGATAAAAGGTAACCTTTTCTATCTTGATGACATTAACACCACTTGTTTGATGGCTAGAAATGAAGACACATGGTTGTGGCACAGAGATTTTTTCATGTGAATTTTAACAACATGATAAAGATAAGCAATAAAATAAAATTAAGAGGCTTATCGAGCATGTCTAAGCCCGAGCATATCATGTGCAAGAATTGTCAAAAAGGTAAGATGAAAAAGTCTAGTTCCAAGAGTAAAGCCCATACATCTGATACAATTCTAGAATTAGTCCATACTGATCTATGTGGACCCATGAGGACAAAGAGTTACTATGGTGATAGGTATTTCATTCTCTTTGTTGATGATTAATCTAGAATGATGATAGTTATGTTTTTAAAAGGTAAATCAGAAGTATTCAAGATGTTTAAATGGTGTAAAGATATGGTTGAAAATAAAAGTGGTAAGGAGTTGAAATTATTAAGGTCAGATAGAGGATGGGATTTATTTCAGATGAGTTTACTAACTATTGCAATGAGCATGGAATTAAAAGATAGGTTTTTGCACCAAGAACACCACAGGAAAATGGAATTGCTGAGAGAAGAAATAGATCAATTGTTGATTGTGCCAGAACATTGATGACTGAGAAAAGCATCACTCAAAATTTATGGAGGGAAGCTGTCAGTACTGTTGTCTACACATTAAATAGAGTACAATTGAAAAATGACACAAATAAGACACCCTAAGAGCTATGGTATGGTCATACACACAATGTAAGTTAATTCAAAATTTTTGTCAGTCAATGTTATATTTTGAAGGATGATAGAAATGGAAAACTTGACTCCAAAAGTGAAGAAGGTATTTTTCTAGGGTATTCAACCAAAAGAAAGGCTTATAAATGTCTTAACAAGTCATCTAACAAGATCATTGAAAGTGCAAATGTCAAAATAGATGAATTTGCAGAAAAGAAAGATAAGGAAAGAAGAAAAGAGCCAGAGGACTACAACAAATTTTTTTTATACTGAAGAACCTGACACTCTACCCGAGAAATAGTGTATCACTCCCGAGAAATAGAACATTAATTGCTCCCGAGCATCAGGCTGCAATTGCCGAAAATCAGGAAAAATTGCAAGATGATGTTCCGAGCAATGGAGATCAGAATGAAGGTCAAGATGATGATCAAAATGATGAACATAGAGCTGAACCAAAACTTGCCAAGTATGTCAGAAGACATCATCCATAGAATCAGATCATAGGAGACAAGAAGGCTGGAATGAGAACAAGAATTAAGTCACTAAACACCAGATGTTTACTTTATGATTTTGAGCCTAAATCTGTTAATACTACACTTGAAAATGAGGAATGGGTCAGTGCTATGAATGAAGAAATAGAACAGATTGAGAAGAATAGTATATGGATATTAGTACCGAGACCAGATGACAAGAATGTCATCAGTACCAAATGGATATTCAGAAATAAGCTGGATGAGAATGGAGAAGTCACTAGAAATAAAGCAAGATTAGTATGCAAGGGGTATGCACAAGAAGAAGGTAGTGAATATGGTGAAACCTTTGCACCCGTTGCTAGACTAGGAGTTAGAATGTTACTTTCTTATGCTGCATTCAAAGGATTCAAGGTATACCAGATGGATGTCAAATTTGCATTCCTAAATGGAATACTGGAAGAAGAGGTATACATTGAACAACTAGAAGGGTTTGTTGATCTAGACAAGAGAAACATGGTATGTAGATTACATAAAGCCTTGTATGGATTGAAACAAGCACCTAGAGACTGGTATGAAAGACTTCACTCCTATCTCATTAGCATTAAATTTGTAAGAACAAGTGAAAATAGCTATCTGTACTTAAAAGAAGATACCGATTGTAATATTTTGATTGCTGAAATATTTGTTGATGATATCATTTTGGGGGGAAATGAAATGTTATGCAAATCCTTTGTAAATGAAATGAGAAAAGAGTTTGAAATGTCTATGTATGGGGATATCAAATTCTTTCTTCATGTGGAGATTCTTCAAAAAGATGTAGGCATATATATCACTCAGTCCAAATACATCAAGGAAGTACTGAAGATATTCAAGATGGAAGATTCCAAACCAGTTGGAACACCTATGGCTACTGGATGCAAGCTGACAAAATAAGACAAATCAAATGAGGTAAACCAAACCTTGTATAGATGAATTATTGGCAAACTAATGTATGTTGTTCATACCAGACCAGATATTGCACATGCAGTTGGAATAGTTGCAAGATTCTCTACTAATCCCACAGAATCACATATGACTGTTGTGAAGATAATTCTGAGATATCTGAAGAACACCAAGGACTATGGCTTATGGTATAAAAGAGATGGAAAATTTGAGCTACAAGTCTATAAAAATGCTAATTAGGTTGGAAACATAGATGACCGAAAGAGCACAATTGGAGGAATATTCTTCATGGGTGACAGACTTGTCACATGGATCAGCAAGAAGCAAGGATGCATCTCTCAGTCTACTGCAGAAGAAAAATATGTGGCTGCTGCTGCAAATTGCTCCAATATTTCATGGATCAAACAGTTACTGGAAGGTATAAATATGAAGATTCTTGAACCAATGATTATCTATTATGATAATACCATTGCAATTAACATATCAAAGAATTAATTCATGCATGCTAAGACTAAGCATATAGCAATCAAGTATCACTATCTAAGAGAGCAAGTGCAAGAAAACAAGGTAATACTAGAATGTGTTCAATCAAAGGAACAATTAGCTGATATATTCACCATGCTGTTACCGAAAGATACATTTGAGTACCTAAGATAGAGACTAGGGGTACAACCCTTGTCTATTGGTCAATAAGCTGACTAGAAGGTTGCATCAGCTTATAACAAATTAGAAGGTCATTCATGTTGATGCAAGCACCAAAATGGAAAGCAACATATATATCTGTACACAACAATGTACAAATCTACATCGAACACCAGAGTAAATATATTGATGATGGATAGGGAAATTCAAGGAGTATATTATAAAAAGGATGGAAGATGATATTAAAGAATTGTTTGGAATTGTTGTCAACGGGAGAGATTATCTCATTATCAAGAATTATAAGGGAGAGATTATATCATTATCCATGCAGAGAAGTTCCTAATAATTCAAAGGGAGAGTTAATCATTATCCAAAGGGAGATTGATTACATATGAAATATCCATCAAAGGGAGAGCAGTAACAAAAGGAAGAGAATACCCACAAAGGGAGAGATGACTGATTTTTTTCAAAGGAAAAATAGATTATCAAGAAGAGGAACAGTCAAGGAAGAACACAAAATAGAGACAGAAGCTACTACATCTACTAGTAAAGGGATTGAAGATTGAAGATCTCACTTTGCAAGAAACAAATCTAAGCTATTTGAGCTTACCGAGAGCCAGACATTTGTAATAGTTACAATAGGAAATATTGATGAAACTCTTATATTTCATATTGTATTAGTAATAATATAGTGTATTTCCATCAATGCCAAAGGGAGATATTGATGACATGTAACTGATTGAATGTTTGAAGATGTTAAGTTGATCACCAAAATGCGGAAAGATAATGCAAGACATTAAATCAGTTAATGGATTGTATTTTCATTGATAACAACTTGATATAATCTAATTGGTTATATTCAAAGTGTCAAAGACATCACAGAATCAGAGAGATAAAGATTATTCTTTCAGTAATGCATAATAGATCAGCATTCACTAAGTGATTGCAAACATTGGTGGTTAGTGGAACCCGACAGAAAGAGAAACCCGAGAGAAAAGTCACAATGATCCTTGAGAAGGAAAACCGACAAGAATTACCGATGAGCAGAATCACAAGCATAACCAAAGGCCATAATCACAGTGTTACCTAATGGACAACCCAAAGGATAGACAACTCGACAGACAGGAAACACTGACGGAGAAGCCCGAGGAGAGCTGAAGTGTTGACCGAAGCTAACAAGAGTTAAAACACCAAAGTTAACTGGAGTTTAGAAACAACAAAATATCTAGCTGGCAGAGCTAAAGATAGACTTAACTGGTTGTTAACATTGATCTTATTGACAAGTTAAAGCCAAAGATAATTAAAATATGAAAAGCTATTTTATCCAGTTGTCAAAGAGATCAAGAAAGTTAAAAACCTAGAAATAGTGATATCATGTCTATAAAGAGACAACTTAATTCATTATGAATTAATAGGAGTGAATAGAAAAAAAGGATGCTGGAGATAAGTTGATGAAGAACAACTTCATACAGTCCCGATCAATCAAGCTAAGGAAAGAGCTAAAAATTTCTACAGACACCGAGAAACAAAGCACAACATCACAAAGCAAAAAAAAAGTGGAGCAAAGGTATTGAAAAGATACATTGATCAGAAAGGTAAAATGAGCTTACAATAGATCTAAAAATCAGCAAGTCTAAGTTGTATGTATGAACAGATCATTTACTGTTTCAATTTAACCATTGGATCAGAAAGTCTCTTAACCAAGAAAGATTTAAAGATCCTTTCTATATTGAGATACATCCCAAGGAGTATCAAAAAGTTTGATCGTGAAGATAGCATGAGATGCCAGATACCATTTGACAAACTACATTGGGTTTGGTCATAGAAGGTAGCATAAAGATGCCCGATATCAAGTGACAAGCTATTCTATTAAATCCTCTAACAAGGTCACACCTAATAGTGTGTTTGTGACCTTTAACAGGGTTGGCTCTTCACCAAGCTCACTTCAGAAGAGTGAAAATTTTGGTTTACCGGTCCCAAGTGGTTTTTCCCTTAACAAGGTTTCCACATTGAAAATCCATGTGTCAATGTGTTTATGAGTCATTACTTTAGTGTTTTGCATTGGACATAACTAATCTAGATTAATCGGTATACTCTAAGTAATTTACTATTTTTCGGTAAATGAAAGACTGCTAATCGGTAAACAAAAAGAATAACGTTTAATAGAGCACTCTGAGTAGCAGTTATTTGATAAGTATATTTGAAAGTATTCATCTTATAGGTTTGAAGATAACTAGAGGCTTAATATTGTGGTACTAAGTTTTTTGGCTTGATTTATTGAAATATTTTTGAGGCCACTGATTCACTCCCCTTCCCCGCTCTCAGTTATTTCTAACAACAATGTCATAATATCTTATACACGTCATATCTAATAAAGAGAGATTATGATCTCTAGGGTTAGATCTTAAAAGACCAAGTGAGTGTTTACTCAACCTTTCCGCCTACATTATTGAAATAAAAGTCACTCAGGAAAGCCAGTGATATCCCTGATAACTTTGATGTTCTACATGAACAATATCATTGTATTCACTTATTTTCTTTCAGGTATTCATTTCTCAAATGATCATCTAACTCATTTTTTCTTCCTTTCGAATTTATGTTAAGTTCAGGTTCAGTTAAAAGTCATGGTGCAAAAAACATTACTATTTGAGGATATCAACTGAGAAATGAAAGGATTTAAAATATTCATTAGTGTCCACTATATGTAGGGAAGGTTATTTTTATGCTAAGTGGATGATATGCCAAAGCTTTCTTAACTATGCTTGAATCTTTGTGGGGGCTATTTATATTATTTTCATCATGTTACACTATCTTTAGCCTGTAAGTTCCCAAGGACTTAACCATGCTTGTATATTTCTCCTGTCAAGACAGAATATATATTTCTTTTTTTTTTACCAACTGCACCTAATCCATTAATAATGTTCTCAGTGCTCATGAAACTGTCATCCATGCCTTTGAAAATTTCAAGCAAAAGCAATTAGTTGTTGCAAAAACTAAATGTATTTGACTTTTACCAGCATTATCCCTGCCTGTGCCAAAATACAAATTTTGGAATAGATTTGAATTCTCACTAAAATGTATAAAGAAAATGTTGTTGCAGATGGTGTTGCTACAAATTTTTTTACAAACATGTATGCAGCATATAGAAGAATATGCAAGGATTTGTTGAAAAGGTGTTGGCAGTCTCCAAACAAAAACAATGCTATTGGTAGGTTAAATGTTTTTGGCATCGCCGCAAATGAAAAGTGATGAATGGGTTCTATAATTTTATACAAGATTCATAGGTATCTCTTTGAGTACCAAATATTCTAGTTTTGATGCATACTTCAATTTCCACTGATGGAGCATCATCTTATGTCAAGAAAGTATGGCTTCTTTTGCAAAATTTAAATTAGCAAACCAGAAGAGAAAACTTTCAGCCTCAAAATCAAAGCATATTCTAGAATACATGGAGATTAAATTGCAAAGGCTGCAGAGAGTAATTAATTTGATTTTTATAATGATTGATAATATTGTCCTTTCTAATCTGATACATTTTTCCTTTAAATCAGCTAGTAGATTATTTTGTGCCTGTGTGCTTTTATAATGAAGTTTGTGCTCTTGTACTATGTTGATCTTAGATTCTCATTTGATGAATTAGTTTTGATATAGTGAACACTTCAATTTTCAAAGTTCTTAATTTTTTTTACCTATTATCATCTTTGATTTTGATATCTACTTTCAACTATTCTTCATGATGTAGGTGTGATCACATTCTACGGTTTGGTAGAGGTTTAAAATAGCTATCACATGTTTGGGGGGAATAATAATTGAAGTGGAAGAACCTCTACCCCACACTAGTTGCATCTAATTTTCCCCTTCAATAACAAATAGACTGATGTTGATGTCACTGCAAAATGATGGAAAATTTCATTCATTTGGGGTGTTCATTGACAACGGATTAAGTAATTAAAATTGACAAATGAGCGATTTAAAATGAACATAAACTAGGTTTACTACAATGGTTAGTCCATTGCATTTGCTCACTACTTGCCATTTCTGCTATGAAATTCACCTATGTTCTATTGCTTACTCTCCATCCGTGAATCTGACATAATAACCATCTTTTGAATAGAGTTTCTTCTTACAAAAATGTTGATGAAAGTGTTGTCTTTCCAACATCTAGAAAAAGCTTGTTGATCACTGTGCAACTACTTCAAACATTAGGCGGGGACTCCAACTGCACCTATGCAACCCTTGTTTCAAACAATTTCACTTATAATGTATTAATTTTTTACAAATCATAAGTTATATTTGTTTAAATTTTAGAAAAGTTATTTTAAATAAAATTAAAGTTTGATTAAAATAATGACATGGAAAAAGGTATTTCTGTGAGGTGTGAAAGTTTAAAATGATGTGTTTTTTTTTCTTTTTCCAAATATAGATATGTAAAAGAATTATATCAATGTTTATATTTTTAAAGATAAATAATTTCATTGATAATAAATTAGAGAAAGAGAAGAAGATGTATGTAATTTTATTTATTTTAAATAAAATATTAAAGTGCATCAGATTTAAATTAGTTTAAGAAATAAACTTGTATGCACTTCATAATAAAATATTTTTTTGAAAAGATCTCAATTGATCTTTATTACTATTAGCATCAAGCATTATTTTGTATATCTTCAACGTTAATATGATGTTATTTGAATCCACTAGAAGATTGAAATCAACAAGATATATACATGTGTGTTTGATTTCTTTATGGAGAGACTAATTGTAAGAGAGCTTATTCTTCATTTCATCTAATATATTTTTTCGTCTTCATCGTTAGTTTAACTAGTATAGATATCTTAAGGACATCTCTCTAAAAAATGCATAGAACTATACTAAATAAAATACTCAAAGTCATTTTATTTTACTTCAAATATTTTTATAATGTTTAAATAGATTCATAATTTTTTTAAATTTCAGAATTATCTAATTGTTTACTTAATTCTCTTTTTAAAAATATTTTCTTGGTAATACACTTCTATTATTCTTGTATAAAAGTTTCAATTTTAATTCCAAAAAAAGCCACCAATAGTTATTTCAATAATCTTTTTGTTTTATATTTACTTTTAAAATTTAATAAACATTTTACATTTTTTTGTTCAATAATGGTCAACAACAAGGGGCTCAAGTAGACTCTAACCCAAGACCTCCTAGATAGAAGGTCATCCCTAATATTTTACATATCTATTACGTTTTAATAATTTAATACTATAATATATTTTAAAATTTTAATATCTTCCATAAAAATCAATACATATATAATTAATTTTTTTTAAATATATATTAAATTATATTTTAATCTATGTCTATATCTTCAAACATAAACACCTCGAAACATAACTAATTATGGTTTTTATATTTATAATACAACAGAGAATGCTAAATATTGTGGACCATAAAAATATCATCAAGCTTCTTACATTACCCCTTTATCCTCGAAAAGACCAATTTCAAAATTTTATAGAAATCGTAAAACGCTTTGAGAAGACATGCTATGTTTCTCTACTAGTGAAAGATTGGTTATTAAAAATTTACCACATGAAAGATCGATCAAGAAAAGATGTACAAGACATTTATTTCGCTGATTGTGAGAGTATCCAATTGCAATTGGAAGTATATTTTCCTTTAGATAATAAAATTTCATACGGACTTCAGCCATAAATTTGGGTTGTGTCTATGCAACATAATATTTGCACCTTAGTAAACATATGTTAACACAGTATTTTGTTAAAAAAATATGTTAACAACATGTATGCTAGCCTATTGTGTTAACATGTGTTAGTAATTTGCAAAAAAACACAATTGGCTAACATACATGTTAACAACATATTTTGTTAACTAAGGTGCAAATATTGTGTTGCATAGACATGGCCATAAATTTGGCCCCCATCTGAAATTTTCCTTAGCGTTTATTCTGTGCACATCTCATTGAGAAAACACTCGTGGGGTACTGCTCCAAGTTATCTAAACTTAGAAATGGAGTATGCAATGGTAAGGGTAGGATTGTACAACATCATTCACAATATTTAAGATCACTTGTTTATTAAAATAAAAACATCTTGACGTAGAAAGACATGCCAAGTTTTGATTTGGGTATGTCCACGGGAATGGATAGCCTGTAAAAGCCCCACCTTGTAATCATGAGCTTTCCTCTAGTGGGGCATTGTATCCCATCTCTAGAATTGGCTAGATTACTTGGTTCACACTCTCTAAAGAGGGAAAAAATTTGGCATTAGCGAGAAAAGGTTGGTGTAATGGC
>MU225662.1:107009-121391 GCA_018584345.1 Thuja plicata | reverse complement strand
TGTTATATTTGTGTCATCTTTTATATACACATTTATTATTCATGTATATATAATTGAATGGTGAAGTTATATCTTGACTATGATTATGATTGTTATGTCTTGAAGTTATATTTGATTATCATTATGACTTAAATTATATCTTGTTGAAGCTATATGTCAATTTGTTTGAATTTTTTATAATAGATGCAATAAATTACTGAGATCACTCAAATTCTTCTTTGTTTTGTAACAATACCCAAATCCTTCCTTCAATAGTAATTCAACTGGCCCTCATTGCAAGTTATGGCATCGACTGAGTTTGCCTTGCCAAATGAAAATGAAGTTGAAACGCTCAAAACTAGGAGAGATTGTTGTAGACCTCAGAAACATGAACTTATAACCCCTGACAATTTGTGAATACCTCTCATGAGGTCTGAGATACGAGCCTTAGAAAATTGATGTCCAATCGTACTTAGTGCACCTTGGGGACACTTGGCTCAAGCGTGGTCGCGAGCGTTCCAATGACTCTGTGGGTGGAATGGGTTTGTCACTAGTGTTTACCCAGCCAATCCAGACTCGATGGAATGGACGGTTCATTGTCAGGATGGATGTTTTGAAATATACACTATGGAGCTACTTTCAACTGACCCTCATTGCAAGTTTTGGAATTGACTGGGATTTTCTTGCGAAATGCAAACAAAGTCAAATTGCCCAAAACTAAGAGAGGTTTTTGTAAACCTTAGAAATATAATCTTTTAGCCCCTTGTGGTTTTTTGATACCTCTCACGAGGTCCGAGATATGAGCCTTGGAAAATCGCTGCCCAATCATGCTTAGTGCACCTTGGGGACACTTGGGTCGAGCGTGGTCACAAGTGTTCTAGTGACTCCGTGGGTGGAATGGGGTTGTCACTAGTGTTTACCTGACCAACTAGATCTGATGGAGCAGACAATTCGATGCCAGGATGGACAGTTTGAAATATACACTACAGAGCTACTTTCAACTGACCCTCATTGCAAGTTTTGACATCGCTTGAGATTTCCTTGTGAAATGAAAATGAAGTTGAATCGCCCAAAACCAAGGGAGGTCTTTGTATACCTCAATAACACAATCTTGTAGGCCCTGATGGTTTGTCGATACCTCTCACGAGGTCTGTGATACGAGCCTTGGAATATCGTTGCCCAATCGTGCTTAGTGCACCTTGGGGACACTTGGGTCTAGCATGGTTGCGAGTATTCCAGTGACTCCGTGGGTGGAATGGGGTTTTCACTAGTGTTTACCTGGCCAACCAAAGCTAATGGAGTAGATTCTTTGATGCCAGGATAGACAGTTTGAAATATACACTATGGATCTACTTTCAACTGACTCTCATTGCAAGTTTTGGCATCGACTGAGATTTCTTTGCAAAACGCAAATGAAGTTGAATCGCCAAAAACTGAGAGAGGTTTTTATAAAGCTCAGAAAAATGATCTTGTAGCCCTTGATATTTTGTGGATACCTCTCATGAGGTCTGAGATATGAGCCTTGTAAAATGGTTGCCCAATCGTGCTTAGTGCACCTTGGAGACACTTGGGTCGAGCGTGGTCACGAGTGTTCCTGTGACTCCATGGGTGGAATGGGGTTGTCACTAGAGTTGACTTAGTCAATCGGAGCTGATGGAGAAGATGATTTGATTCTAGGATGGACGGTTTGAAATATACACTACAGAGCTGCTTTCAACTGACCCTCATTGCAAGTATTGACATCGACTGAGATTTCCTTACGAAATGCAAACGAAGTCAAATTTCCCAAAATTGAGAGAGGTTTTTGTAGAACTTGGAAATAGGATCCTGTAGCCTTGATATTTTTTTGATACCTCTCACAAGGTCTGAGACACGAGCCTTGGAATATCGCTGCCTAATCGTGCTTAGTGCACCTTGGGGACACTTGGGTCTAGCGTGGTTGCGAGTGTTCCAGTGACTCTGTGGGTGGAATGGGGTTGTCACTAGAGTTTACTGGCCAACCAAAGCTGATGGAATAGACGTTTTGATGCTAGGATAGATGGTTTGAAATATACACTACAGAGCTACTTTCAACTGACCCTTATTGCAAGTTTTGGCATCGACTGAGATTTCCTTGTGAAATGCAAACAAAATTGAATCGCTCAAAATTAAGAGAGGTTTTTGTAGGCCTTAGCAACATGATCTTGTATCCCTTGAAATTTTTTCAATACCTCTCACAAGGTCTGATATATGAGCCTTGGAAATTTTTTGCCCAATCGTGCTCAGTGCACCTTGGGCACACTTGGGTCGAGCGTGGTCGTGAGTGTTCTAGTGACTATGTGGGTGGAATGGGGTTGTCATTAGTATTTACTTGGCCAACTAGAGTTGGAGTAGATGATTTGATGCCAGGACAGATGGTTTAAAATATACACTACGGAGCTCCTTTCAACTGACCTTCATTGCAAGTTTTGGCATCGACTGAGATTTCCTTGCGAAATGCAAACAAAGTCAAATCACCCAAAACTAAGAGAGATTTTTGTAGACCTCGGAAACACGATCTTGTATCCCCTCACAGTTTGGCGATACCTCTCATGAGGTCTGAGATACAAGCCTTGGAAAATTGCTTCCCAATTGTACTTAGTGCACCTTGGGGACACTTGAGTTGAGTGTGGTCGCGAGTGTTCCAGTGACTCCGTGGGTGGAATAAGGTTGTCACTAGTGTTTACTCGACCAACCAGAGCTAATAGAGTAGATGCTTCAATGCCAGGATGGATGGTTTAAAATATACACTACGGAGCTACTTTCAACTGACCCTCACTGCAAGTTATGATGCAGAGGCTTGGAGAACTCCACAAATTGGACAACAAGACTCCACACCTTTGTAAAATAATCCTAAGGTCTCACCGTATACCCAAGAGATTCCTCTTACTCGAAGAGGTCAAATGGCTTTGAAATGACACAAAGCTAACCACAAGACTTCCTAGGGTCCTAACAAACTCCAAACAACTTATCTTGACAAGTTACAAGTGCATGATATGTGAATTTGAAAGACCAGTAAGCACCTATTGATAAAAATAATATCCTTAAAGAATTAGAAATAAGAATCAAAATTGTAATAATTCAAACCATGCAAATGACATAAGTAAATAATTAAAAATTATGAGTTTTCATTGCCTATTTTTTTGAAAATCTATACTTAGATCTCTTGTTGGCACTATTGGCCACACATACATGATTGTTACAAATTGTCATTATAGGCTTCAAAAGATCTCAATTAACTAATAAGGATTCTTTTGTCCTTCTATCTCTGATTGGATCCATGTTGACCCTAGGTGTCTTCATAGATGCTCCTACACAAGTTACAATCCACATACAAAACCAAGTTTATTTACTCAAAATAGAATGTAAGAAAGGTGAAATTAATGTATTGAATTTAAGCTTAACTTAGAAAACCTTGCACTGAGTTAACTTATTACCTAGTCAAGTGTTCCTGAAGGGTCATCGCTTTGCTTCAGGGTCTCCAATAGTGCTTCATGATCAGCAGTACTAATAGTCCAAATTTCTTTTATCTTTAGTTTTCCTTGATGCTTTAACAACTTAAAATTTTTTTCTATAACAAGGTGTGAATACATGAGAATAGTTTTATGCTTCTCATAGTCTTCAAATACAGGAATTCCATTCTTTCTAACCACGTATGTTTGCAGCCATGTTTTTGTAACAACAACTAAACCAGTAGGATACGTGAACCCATCACCATCTGTCATCGGTTGTACAAGCTTCTGTTTACCTTGTACATAATGTGCTAACCAATAATCTGACCTCTCATCATTCCCCTACGGTACAACTAATGCAAAAACATCTCCTGGCTGCAGAAGATCTGAAAGATGGTCATAGTCAACTGAAGTGTCCATGTCATCATTTCTTATAGAGAGTGTCAAAGATAAAGGAGTTAGATACTATGGAACCCATGTATCCACCCACTCACTTGACTCACAATGATCCCAATCATACTGAAAACACATGGGGCAAAAACAAGCCAACTCTCGTGTCCAAATGGTCCATGTACTACTATCCGAGCTTTAGAATGAATGCATTTTTGAAGAGTCTCTCACTGTTTGACAATCTAATATATCTCCTATAGTTCGCTCCTCAATCAACCAAAAGAATCTATACACTATAGAATCAAGAGTCCCCCCTGTGACAATGCTAAAGTACACCAATCAACAATAGAACAAGCACCAAGAAGTATAGCACCTAAAATTCTCAATTGCTCCTTAACTAGAGCTCTTTTCACACACGCACCTACTCCATCATGCTCCCCTTTCCCATGCCTTGACTCAAAAAAAATCCAAATATGAGGTACACTTCTCTCCACATGCATTCTACACAACCAATAAAACATTCTGACATTCTTAAATTGACCGGTGCAATTATCTGACCAAATGAGATACCTATCCATAGCAATATCATTTTCCTGCAAGAAGTCAAAATAGTTCTAGAAACAATGTTGGACAAATTCATGAGAGTGAGACCTATCATCGCTCATATAAAAATAGTACTCTCTGATTATCTTTCGTTCATCTTTTGTGCTATCAGGGGAATGTCTATATGTGATGTGTACAAAAATAGCAACCTGAATGGAATTGTAATATTGAGCTTGAGTCTCATTTTGGGGCTGCAATGTATAGTTCTCTGCAAAGTCAATAACTTATATAATAGTTCCAATGGGGAAGTTTCCTTACACATCTTGAATTGTTGATCCAACCATTGAGACCTGTGACTATGCCTTGCATACTTGTAAAAATGATTTTTCTTGAAATCTAAAATAAAATCAGCAACATTGTATTCTTTTTCAACTAACTCACATCTAGATCCTTCACCTCCACTCTTCAATGTATATTTCACTATTTCATATACTTTTTTTTGGACAAGTGTCTTTCCAAAATCGTGTTCCAAACCCTCATGGAAACATGTCCTAAACTTGGACAAGCCACCACATTCTGAGAACTTGGCATTTAAGCAATCTTTTTTATAAAATAAACAACCATCATCTCTACAACATAAAAATTGATCTAGCAAGTCTCTTGATGATTTGGGAAGACCACTTGCACTACAATCCTCTAGCATTTCATTAGTATGCAAAGTAGAACGAATGGACCGTAATATTTCATGATGCATTGAAAACTCAACATGATATTTGCAACAACATGTATTTCAAATCTTAAGGGGCACACAATAAAATGGATTCACGAATTCAAAAGACCTTTGTGATATTTTCAATGTTGGATGTGTCTCACAAAATTTTTTATACAACATTTTTTGACTTACCTCCACATAATGTTTAGGATGTGGAGTGTTGTCTCGATTTCCAACTCTCAATTTCAACACATCCTTCACATTTGGTGACACTCTTGAGTTAGCATGCCAAAATTGTTGAATTTCATCCTTGACAACATCTATTAGCTTCTTATTAAAATGTGGAACTCTCCCACCATAAGCCCATGTATCAATTTGAAGTAGATCATCAAGTCTTTCTCTTGTTGCAAGTGCTCTATCCAAAGTTTTATGGTTTATATTGAAGTCAACACAAGTTTGTCTCATCAAACGAGCCTTTCTCAAATGATGACTTACTAAGGAGGTTGTAATAACCCTCTGAGAAACTCTCTTGTCTTTTTCTCTGCTAGTGTTCCCAATGCTATTGAGAGCATTGAAAAGATTCTTCACAAAAATGACATTTCTCTCCATTTTCTTGTTCACACGAATTGTCAATTTCACAAGCACAGGTATCATCTTTTGCATCTTTAACAACTGCACAAAAATTTGACATTGCTCAACCAATGTCTTGTTTCCCAAAAATTGATCATAAAGTCTTGAAGCCCACAACCTAATAGTTCCATGTGATTTCTTTCCTTCCCAACTATTCATAATGTTTTCCTCAATTTCAATTAACCATTTAGGTGTTTTTGAAAGCCCCAAATTTGAAGATTGATTATCTTTATTGCAAGGGACTTCATATCGCATATAATTTAGAGATGTGTAATGTTCATGTGGTTCTTGTGCAAAATTTTCATTCCCCAAGTCTACATTTTTAATCTCCATCTGTACATTTTCATCTTCATTCAACCCATTGTCATTCCCCAAGTCTACTTTTTCATTCCCCAAGTCTACATTTTCATTCTCCATCTCTACATTTTCATCTTCACTCCATACATTGTTATTCACAAAATTAATTTCCATATTATTTTGAAACTCAACATCATCTTTACTTGCAACTACATTTACGGGGTCACCTTGATTAATGTTTAACATACTGTTATGCCCTGCATCCCCGTCCCTACATTTTGTGTGCAAAATGTTGGGTCCCCCTTTTTTTTTTGCTTGTGGCTTTGCCTTGTCTTTCTTTCCCTTTTTGTTTTTCTTTCTCCGGGGTTTTCTTCCCCGGTGTGGTGTTTTGTTCGTTTGGTTTTTGCCTCCAGGACTCCAGTCCCGGAGGTTGTCCTTCATTGGGAATCAAACTCTGGACTCCAGGATTCTTCGCCACGATGTTCTTGAGAATATCATCGCGGGGAATCCCCGGGCCCGGAGTTCGGAGGTTTGCTTGTCCGGAGATTTCCGGAAGGAGGAGGTTTACCCTTTTTACTATGGGTATAAATAGAACTTATCTATCATTTTCACATTTACCACGATTAAAAATTCTAAGCACTTAGAGCGATTAGCAGAGCGATTTCAAAGTGATTAACAGAGAATTTGTAAAAAGTTTATGATAATCAACGCTTAACATCTACCAGTCACTTTTTGACGATTGCGAGTGCTTCGTGGTGGCGATTGTGACCGTTTGGTGACTAAATCTATTGTAGAGCTCCCGCGGTAACTCCTCCCTTTCCTCCACCTTCTGCATTCTCAGGTTGGTTTACCTATTCCCGCCTTCCTATTTTCTTCTATTTTGTTTGGTTTCTTTTGTCCCGTTTGCTTTGTCGTCTGTTTTGTCTGGTTTTCTATTTTCTGGTTCCGCTGCCCGTTGGTGGGTCAGCTCTGCCAGAGGGTTGTCTTCCCTCTATGTAGAAGTGGTCCATCTATAAAATGTTTAGATAACTATATATATGTTCTGTCTTGTTTAGTTTTCCTGCGGACGTCATTCCACGTTGTATATTTTGTGTTAATATGGGTGTATATTTGTATAGTCTTTGTATATCCCTTTATTTCTTTGTATATATCCCTTTGTCCTTCATGTATATCCTTCCAAGTGGCTTGAAAAGCTGGTTGAGTCACCTCTATTTCTAGTTTTCCACCCATGAACTCGCTTCAGGGCAGAAAACCACTTGTTTGAAACTCAGCTCTCGGCCGATTTCAAATAGGTGGTTTTCTCTCTCCTCCATGAAGTCTGTCAGAACCTCATTTATGTCCCATGCGCACAATCAATTCCAGCCAAGTGGCTTTCACTTTTTGTGTGTTCAGATAGTTGGCTCCGCCGTCATCGCCATAACTTCCATTTAATACCTACACACGTGGCGCCCACGTGGGCTTGATGACTGACCTTTTACACGTCCTCACTAACGGTCACTTCTCCGGGCCTCAAGTCTCCTACCATCATCCATCCTGTGTCTTTACCAAGTGTGATAAAATCCCCGGACCTGGATGTTTAATAAAACCTAAAGTTTGTGTGATGCATTTGCTTTTCGGTTATCTTTGCATGAAACTAACTTTTCAGGAAAAGCGAGCATCACGGTGGTAAGATTTTTGAACCCCAAAATATTTATTTTGATTAAAGTGTTCTGACAGTCGCTTTGTCTCGCAGGTTCTTAGAGTTTATTTTTTCAAACATGTCTGAAGCATCTGCATCTTCTCCACCCGGAAGTCCAGAGCTACCTTCCGCAACAGAAACCAGGGCAGCAGTAAAATCCAAGATGGAGAAGGCCCTAGAGAAGTTTCCCCTGACCATGAAATTTGTACAGGACAATGTCATCATGGACTCAAAGATTCAGTCCAAGATTAAGCTTATCACCGACACCAGCGTCAGAACATGGCCGGAGATTGAGGCCTTGGTGAAAATAATGCACATCCAGCGACAGGCTGGAGATCAATTAGCAATCAAAGTCAAAAACTCTGGAATCCTCCAGGAAGCTTGCTTTCCATGCTCCGTGCAATCTCTGGAGCTTATCCTAAGACTGGATACCAACTACAACTCTTCTGTCTGGGCCGTTATGCTCACGGTCGCAGAGCCCACAAGATACCCCACTCCACTGGTGTCCCTCGACCCAGTCACATTCTAGGTGAGCCTGGGAATCCCACAATTTGATAGGGCCACGGTGGTTACAAGGACTGAAACCTTGGCTCAATTTACATAGCTGGAGGATGCCGCCCGGGTATACATGAATACCCATTGGCTCAAGGCCCTGAAGAGGGACCCAAAAAAAATGAAGATAGAAATCCCCTGCTCTGAGTTCAAGGAGAGCATCCAGATGGGAATGATAGCAATAGCCTGGGTCTTTGGGCAGCCCTCCGCCCAAGAGTTTGCTTGATGGATGTACTATTTCCTCCTCGGCATCTCCACCAAGGGAGAATACTTCGACTGGGCCACAATAATCTCCAACCATGTCGACTCCCAGTTCCAGTAATTGAACAAGAAGAAGAAGTTCTACATGTCTTCCTATGTTTTCTGGGCCCTAGCGCAGCAGAGGCCCCATTCCCATGGCCTACTTACTGACGGCGTGCTTGGGATTGGCCCAGGACAAAAAGCACCGTGGGACCATTTCTCACAGGTTCAATGGGAGGCCAGCTTCCCCAGTTTCTACCGGGTAAACAACGCATTCGTTTACTACCATCTTCTTACACCCACCCAGGACGACGGATACCACCTATCTTCTGAGGTGATGAAGATGGTCCATAGTTATGGACATTACTATATTCAATTCCAACAGCACACCTACATTAGGTTCACCAGCTTCTCCGAGAAACCCTACTTATTGCCCAAGCAATGTGGGGACAAGATCATGCTGTTGGAGTACTGCAGGCAAATGATGGAAGTGCATGCCTTCTTTGCCCTAAAAAAGATACCCAACATCCCATTCTCGATCACATGTGGGAATTATACATGCAGCCTGACCGCCGCAAAGGAGGCGAACAATGAGCTAAAAAGTTACAACCTGCAGGAATTTTATCTAGCATGGAAAAACTTTGATCCGCATGGCAGGATTGCAACGGCACTGCCCCGGGCTTCAGAGCCCCATCATATACACATGGAGGACTTCTGGGAAGATTTCCAAGATGATGTGGAGGTGTGGAGCAGGCACTATGTCAGAATGACAGCCGACATGATGCAAAAATTGAAGCTCTGAAGATTCTCAGCGGACTTCTCAGATGCCGCCCCCACTGTCGATCCCTAGTATAAAGAACAGGGGATCGATAAAAAGGCCCTTCCACCGGTGAACTGGGCCGCCCAAGAAGGGCCCACGATTGAAGACTTCACTCGAGAGGTGGTCGAGAAAAGCCACACCTATTTTAAGAAGGTGTGCCCCAGGAGTACCCGCCGAGCAGCCTAGCTAGCGCCGAAGTTAACTCCACAGCCGGTACCTAAATTGACCCTGGGGGCCAGGACTTCTTCGCAGGGAGTTAATAAGGGAAAAAGAATAGACACGACCCCTTCTGCGCAAGAATTCCCCATCACAGAGCAGATAAAATAGTTGGTGGCGGCCTCCCAGCAGATGAGGGAGCAATTAATAACATGGTTGGCCACTTCACCGCTCATGGCCAGACCACTTCGTCCCTCCTCCTCCCCGTCATTGGCAGCCTTAATGGTAAAGGCGACGGGGGTGGATCCCCTGGAGGTGGCAGCCATAAGAGATGCAGGGCCACCTTTGGTTACCCAGAGAAAGAAGAAGCTCAGCAAAAATCCCAAGACAGAGCCGGAGCCAGAAGCATCCCGACCCCAACAAGTGGAAATCCTTTCTTCCAGTTCCCTGGAGCCGGAGAAGGAAATAGAGCCTGTAGAGGTCCCAGCCAGTCCCCCTCCGCAAGAATAATTTGATGTATTTTATACCGACAAGTTCGGAAACCTACAGGGGGACAATACCCAAGCGGAGACAGAAGTCCCACGGGCAGATCAAGAGGCAGCAGGTGGAAGAGAAAGAGCCAGAGCCAGAGATTATCTCCGGGGCTCAAGCGATGCAAAGTCTGGTAGTAGACCAACAAAAACAAGGTGAACAAATGACATCCGCTGGGGCAACCGGACCTTTGAGAATAACCGTAACCCCAACCACCACGTTCCAAGGGCCACTCCCGGGAGAAACCTTTGGGCAGGTGATCACAGTGGCCCAAACTCTAAATCTCAGCCCAACACTCCCCCTACTGCCGAAAGAGGTGTCAACAGAGGAAGAGGCCCCGACAGAAGAAGAACAACAACAAGAAGAGTAGCTCAAAGAAGAAATCCCCAAGGAAGCCTACTAGAGTCCAAACCCAGTAATAGACACAGAGGACAAGGCTGAGGAGATGGAGGTCGAAGAAAATGTTGTTGTAAAAGAAGTTGAGGTAGGGAGAGGGACGAATGAGGTCCATGACACTGAGGGACAGCAGCCGTGGGACACTGGAGAAGAATCAGGGGAACAAATTCTGGCAAGAAGGCCACCCCTCCCACCTCAGTGGCTGATAGAGAGTAGGAAAAGAAAATCTCAGTCTACTCCTATGATTCCTCTCTCCCTGGCTGAAATGATGGCCCAAGTCCAGGGCCCGCCGAAGGCCAAGAAAGCCTGGATAGTTCATACTCTCCAAACTGGGCCAGGCGGAGAAACAGTTTCCATTGTGGAAACACCTCCCCCAGACACTGATGAAGTAACCACAGAGCCCGAAGACTATAATGTTGCGAAGGTATCACTAGGAAAAAGGGGAAAGTAAGGTGAGGTAGATTTGCTGAAGGAGGCAGCAAGGGCAGTGGAAGCCTGATATGAAAAGGAAACCCAGAGGCTCAAAGAAGAAAAGAAAAAGAACACAAACCTTATGGGGTTGCTCACTGAGCTGGCTCGACCCATCAATGCCGCTCCTCCAGAAGCCTCCACCTCTGAAGATATACCGTAGAGTGACATAGACTCCCTACGAGTAATGAAGAAGAAATCTCAGGTAGTGGATGAGTGGGTTGCCTTGCAGATAGGAAACACCCAGTGTTTCCTGGTGTCCACCCTCCCAGATCTATACACGGCCTGACAGGTTATTCACCAGGCAGAAATTTTTATTGAACTGTGGGAGGGTGACGCCGAGAATTACCATGCATGGAAGATGGAGCTCGAAGAACTCCTTACCCTGTGAGAAGATATGATTTCTGAATCTGAAATTCTGGGTGATGAATCATTTGATTTTGTGAGAACCCAACACTCTAGACTTGACCTCACATTGGAGGTGATCAAGCAACGTGTAGGGTCTCTGCAAGATAAGGTAAATGCTGTAAAATATTATTCCAATTTATACAAGTCTTTTGTGATAAAGACTTTCGGGGCTGATCCCCTTAGCACAGATACATGTACCCCCAAAGATTCAATTTTGGGGAGTTTTGATGAAATAATAAAATTTCGATATCAATCTCTGGAAGGGATAGATGGGGCCCAGATGGTGAAGTTAACCCGCATGATACTTAGTGGTCATGATGCGGCAAGAATGGCCGATGAGTTTAAAGAGAATGTTCTGGACCTGGGGGAACAAATTGAAGTGGCCAAGTATCGAAGGGCCAGCATAAAAGATGTGGATGAGGATGGCATTTTCCACCTCCTCTAGGCTTTCAACGATAATAAGCAACCTTGAGCTTTCTCCGGAGGCCGGGGAAAACTCAAACATTGAGTATTCTTTATTCTTTTAGGGACGGAAGTTTCCGGATCTCGAAGTCCCAAATCCAAAATTTTGTATTCTTTTTAAGTGATCCGCGTCCCGATCCCCAAGGCTGACCGGTCACTTTCAGAAGCGGTTAATAAAAGCTGTCAGAAGGTGGTTGGCTACATCAAGGAGGCGTCAACTTAACAATTGGTTTTCTGACAGGATGGTCTTCTCGAGGCGATGCTCAAGGGTACACCTGGCATATTAGAGATAGGGCACTGCATTTCCCATTTATGAGGCATGTAGCCTTGGTCCTCGAGGGACCTATTTTCTTCTTTCTCTTTTCTTCTTGAGGCCGATTCTTCTGCTGTATATCCTTGTCTTATTCTTCTGACATGACAGACATATTTCGTCTCCGGGTCTTTTGTAGGGTGGCGCAGGTAGTACCGACCCCCAGATATTATATTTTATTGAAACATGATGTAAAATAGGGTTAGGGTTAGAAGAGATTCGTATAAATAGCCAGACCGGCCCATTTCCAAGGGTCGGCGAAATTGATGATTTTGTTGTCCATAGTAATAGCAAAGTGATTTCTCATTTTAGTTGCAGAGTTTAATGCTCCATTATTCTATTTTAATAGTTAGATGCTCCCTTGGGGCCACCATTGTATCATGCACCAGTGCTTTCTGGAAGAGGCATTAATAAAGAAGGAAGAATTCTCTGCAATGATGTTGTCGGCATTCCTGCTTCTGAGTTAATGCTATTTCATGTTTTATGTTCGTTATGTCTTTTACTCTGATATGTTAAGATAGATTAACGACCTCTTTTCCCTTGCTACTGATGAAGTTCTAACTTATAGTTATGTATTTCGTCGGTATTTAGTGTAGTATGTCAGAGTACTATTGATGTTATGGACGTTTAAACATGACTATAGTTAGATGAAGTATTTCTAACCCTACAGGATCTTTTTCATTTTATTCGCTAAATGTAGAATGCTAGGGGAAACCTTACTATATTGAATCTTCGGAGGTATTGAGTTGAAGAAACCAGCTATCCCCCTCGAAAATAGTCATCTCTCCCAACCGAGCCCCGCGTTGTCGTGACCCAACACCCAGGTGCTTGAAGACCCGGGGAATGTAATTCCCCCCGGACAACCTTTGCAGGCGGAGTTGGTTGGTATCCCCGGAACCCGGTGACAACTTATGACTGTTGGCGGACCCGGTCAGCAAAACCCCGTCAACACATACCTTCTCTCTTTCTTCGGTGATTTTCCCTATCTTTTTCCCGATATGCTTGAATTTCTTCATCTGTCACCTTCCTCTTTTGTTTATACTTTCGATGACTGCTGCTTCCAATCGAGAGACCAAAAGTTAACAGAAAACACCTCAAATTAACTAACTTTTAAAAAATGGGCCCCAAATCACTTTTTTTTACTGCAGAACGTCTGTAACCCATGAAAAATGTTTAAAATTTTGTGATTCTCTGGTCTGTGGGGGCAGGGAATATTTTGGTAAAAGTTACACCAGTGCACAATCGGGTACCCAATATTTTTGGGTACCCAAAAACAAGGCAGGACCTAAATGAAATAATTGAAATTATACATATAAAAGATGGCAGGAACTATTTTAATGTTATTATATATTTAAATTATATTTGTCTACATATTATTATATTATTATATATCATGTATTATATTATATTATTATATTATTACATTATATAAATTATAAATTATATAATTATTATATTATATTATATTATTTATGTGTATTGTAAAATATAAGAGAGAGAAAGAGAGAGAGGTCATAGTATGTGATAAGGCATACTAGGACCCCCAAGAAGACCCCATGACCCCTTTCAACCCATTTCAATCATCAAATGTGTCATAACAGGTCGTAGGACCTGTTAGGACACATTTGAATATTCAAATGGGTCAAAAGGGGTCATAGAGTCTTTCTGGGGGTCTTATTATGCCTTATCATGCATAAGGACCCTTAGAAAGACCCCACGACCCCTTTTGACCCATTTGAATGGTAAAATGTGTATTAAGGGGTCATAGGACCCCTTAGCATATAGTTGAGCATTCAAATGGGTCGGAAGGGGTCATGGGGTCTTCCTGGGGGTCCTAGTACGCCTTATCACGCATTAGGACCCCTAGAAGGACCCCATGACCCTTTTTGACCTATTTGAATGTTCAAATGTGTTCTGAAGGGTCGTAGGACCCCTTATGACACATTTGAATGCTCAAATGTGTCCTAAGGGGTCGTAGGACCCGTTAGGACACATTTGAACATTCAAATAGGTCAAAAGGGGTCATGGGGTCTTTATGGGGGTCCTAATATGCCTTATCACATGTTAGGACCCCTAGGAAGAGCCCACGACCCCTTTTGACCCATTTGAAAGCTCAAGTGTGTCCCAAGGAGTCATAAGACCCGTTAGGACAAACTTGAGCATTCAAATGGGTTGAAAAGGGTCATGGGGTCTTCCTGAGGGTCCTAGTATGCATTTTCACGTACTACGACCCCTAGAAAGACCCCATGACCCCCTTCGACCCATTGGAATGCTCAAGTGTGTTCTAAGGGGTCCTATGACTCCTTAGGACACACTTGAGCATTCAAATGTGTCGAAAGG
>MU225661.1:268159-285144 GCA_018584345.1 Thuja plicata | reverse complement strand
AGAGAGAGAGAGAGAGAGAGAGAGAGAGAGCATCTCAAGAAATGAGAGAGGAACATCTCTTAAATAGAGATGAGGAGAGGAGTTACTATGTAACTCCCAAGTCTATGAATGCCACCATTCATAATAGGTGTGTGTCAAGTGTTACAATCCTCTTAAGGAGGATAAACTAAATAGAGTGATTACATAAAATTATTTATCCTCCCACTTGTACTAGAGGGAAAATTACATGTAGGGATTCCATAGGAACCTCCTATTTATAATAAATAAATACAAGTAAAGATTAATCTTCTAACACCACCTTTAATTTTTACTTGGGGAGTTTACAACAAGGGGTATAAAACCCAATTTTTATAAAAATCTGCAACTTGATCTTCAACTTCATGGTACAAAGGTACATTTGATTGTGTTCAAGTAGAGGGATATCCATATCTTCAAGTAATCTTCTTGAGTTATAGGACATGTGTAGATGAATTGATTCCTTAATTGTGCCTTGATGAGTTACCTAAATCAAAGAAACATAGAAACAAGAAACAAAGAAACTATCCACAAAGTAGAATGACATCTGATATTCAAGTTAGTATATCCTTTGAAACTTTTACATTATAAAATATTTTTAAAGAAACTCTTATAGTTTAAAACAAGGTAGAGAGATAGAGATAAATGCATAATATTTCAACAAATGTGCAATGGAGCTAACATGATATCAAGATAAACCATATGCTCAAAGTCCCAAAATGAACAAGCGAGGAACAATAAACATTATCAATGCTCTCATAAAATAACATACTAATGCACAAATGACCACAGACAAGGCCAAATAATGAGACCTACATCAACACTGCATCAATCACATGGATATAGACATTCTACTAATGAGTCATCCCATTGCAAGTGAATGGGTCAGAAATCCACCACCTACATGACCCACGATCTAAGCAATGAAATATACAATGCATTATCACATTAGTATATTTTTCAAAGAAATAGGAGAGAGACAATGATAAATCAGTAGAAGATGTGACTCAAACACCAAATCAACCCATGATTCGATTTGCAAGCATGTTTTCCGTCATGTACCATAAACAAAGGGTTATGAGTGATAAAACATATTGCCTTCAAATATCTAAAAGAAATCCAACAAAGTGCAAGGAGGATTTCAAGAGTGACATCCTCACCATGAGGAAAAGATCAAGATGAGCCAAATCATCTGAAAAATGGAGGGAAAATCCACGAATAGAATCCTCTTTATGAGGAACAAAATGGAGGGAAAACTCCATATAAGGTAAGTGCACACCAACTGTAGGATGGAGGGATACTCCATAGGTCCCTTCGTAAAATAAGGCAACTATGAGTCAGTTATGACTTATGGGTCCTTCATAGTTAACCTTGAAAATTGGGCTCCCAATGCAACTTAAAAAAAAATGCAATAAAATACACATCAATAAATGGTATAAAACCATAAAATCCCACCATGTGCATATAAATAGTTGTAAAAGCATAAAATGAAACAATGTGCATATCAATAAATCATATAAAAATTGATAGCAATTGATTCTAAACAATGAAAAATGAAGGCAATTGCATAAGATACCTCATAAACCTTGGACAAAATTAAGATAGATGCATTGATGACTGAAGAGGACTGAGCAACATTATAGATATCAGTTATAAACTCCATTGAAAGTAAACATAAATACAAATTTCTTAAACAAAAGATGAAATATAGGTACTTCCTTGGAACAAACTTTTATTGGAGAGTTATCATTTGTTTGCAAAAAAAGCTAATTTTTATGAATTAAACAAATAATATAGGTAAGAATTTGGGTCAAAACCTTAAGTTTAAACACTATCAGATTGAAAAGAGTAATAATATGAGAAAACATAGAATGTATTGAAGTTTAACTAAATGTTAAACAATAGGATAAGCAAGAAGCTTAATATGTTAAAAATTTAATTTTTTTGTTAAAACATTAGGATAACTTAATTGAAGTTATTAAGAAAAAAGGAATGCAATACAAAGATAATATAATGCCAAAGAGTCAGAAAAAATAATTTAACTCTATGTTAATCAACTTTTGAATGATGAAATAATGATTTTGTTTTTAAATTAAATATTTATTAAAACTTTAAAATAACTTGATTTAAGTTATTAATATGAAATTAAGACGGTAATTAAACTATGAAAAAGTGGTAGAACCACAGTAATAAACTTGGAGAAGCATCAATTAACAGTTATAATAAGAACATGAGTTGAAAACATGCATATAACAAGATGAAACAATTAACGTGAATGAGGATTGAAATGATTAAAAAACTTATATAAAATTCTATTTAAAACATTTGAAAAAGGAGATAAACTTTTTAACAAATTAATCAAACCATGTTTAAAAAATTTGATTAAACCATATTGAAAAGAAATAGAATTGAACAATAGACAAAATTGATTAAATGATTTGAACGAATGTATTGAAACTTTATAAAAAAACAAATTTAATTAAACTATATAAAAAGTACATTAAACTAATTGAAAAATAGTCAATGTATATCAACTTATTTAAACAAAATGGTAAAAAAAACTTATTTGGAAACTAGTTAGGTGGAATTATGCTTTAAAAAATATTTTTTTTTTTGTTAAAACTTTAAGGTAAACCATAAAAATGAAATGTAAAAGGCTAATTCTATAGAAATATTATTTAAAAAATTTGATTAAAACTAAATGAACATTGATTCTTTATATAAAATTTTATTTAAAATGTTTGAAAAACTATTTTAAAAGACATACTATTAAAAATCAATTTAAGTTAAACTAGGAAATGTTCTTAAAAAATTATATAGGTTATTTAAAACTGTTTGAAAAATTATAGTGGAATAAATTAAGTAGACTATTTAAAAATAATATGAGCAATGTAATTAAATTACATGTCTAGTTTACCAATGTAATTAAATTATAATTATATTTAAAATTGAAACAAGCTATTTAAACGAATGTAAAATGAATCAAGCATCTGGTCAAGAAAAATATTGAAAAGGAGTCAAATTATCCCAAACAAGATTACTCTCTGTGAACAATAGCTGCAGGAAAACTAATTAAAGAACGTTTATGAAAGGATACTGTGTAGGAACGATTGACAGACATTGTAAGTGGGAGTTACGCAACAGATAGAGCTGGCTTTCAAAATGGAGAACTATTGTGGGAGATATGAAACTATTAGAGCTGGTTTACAACAAGTATGGCAGGGATGAACAACAAAAAGTGACAGAGAATCAACTGGAGGAGTTACAAGGCAGAGGAAATTATGGAAAAGAAAAAAGTAATGAAGGTGATTGACTGGAATACAGTTTGAAACAAAAAAAAAGAGGCTGTGTGCAAACCCTTCTAAATGTTGTGCAATGTAGGGTATATGTTGCGTAAACCAAGTAAGGCTGTGCAAGCGTGAAGTTTTAGAATTTTAAAAACTAAAGAGCAAAGGCTACGCAAAAATATGTTATAAGAACTTGTGTTTAATTTTTAATAGTATTTAGGATATATCTTAATATCTGAAGATTGAATGAAGGCACGCAAGACAAAAAAAGTAAAGAGAAACTTGTGCATGAAGGAGAGTTGAATAATGACTAATGTACACATGCAAATCTGTAAAAATATTAGTAAGGAACCTTGCGTTTTTCTCAAATGTGGGAAAATTTTGAAAAATTGCTCGCATGATAGCTAAATTGGAGGTTTCTATTATCAATAATATCGAACATAAAGAGGAGATACGATCCAAGAAACCATAGGCAAAGAGAAATTAAAAAAAATGTAGGCAAAGGGTGAGTACACAACACAAATAATAGAAAACTAGTTTTCAAAAAATGATAATGAGAATTGAATCATAGATAAGAACCGTTAATAAGATGCTGAAACTTCACTGCAAGAAAATGAAACCAAATCCTAAGAAACAAAGATCAAATATTGTTAGAGGAATGTAAATACAGACAAAATGACCCACAAGTAACCTTCTTTGAATAACTGCAAGAAAAACTTGTAAAACCTGCAAAAAATATGAGACAAGAAAAAAAATTGAACCTTGTGGTTTCCTAGCAGAGGTTGAGATTTTTTTTGAAACACTCTCTAGTGGAAAGCCGTTCAAAGAGTTTTAGGAAATAAAGAAAATAGATATACAAAAAAAATGGATGAGTTATGTAATGACATTCAAGTTTCTCTCTTCAAAGCACAAAAAACTTAATAGTGATAATAATCAAATCTGCAAAACCACGAATGAGATATGTAAAGAGTATTAAATCTTCTCTTTTCAATAAAAAGTCTCCAAACAAGGAGTGCTCTAATGAATGGTAACCTCCAACACCTTTTTAATCAAAACAAGGATTAGCAACCTTCTCTGATATCATGAAAGAAATAATTAAGATATCAAGAAACAATATACAATCCAAGTGAGCTAGATGAGGGAGAAAGAGTTACCATGATAAAACTATAAACTAGGATCATTCACCAAGCAAGCCAAAGGCAAAGGAGACGAGATGTTTTTAAAGGGGAAAAACAAAGAAAAAACCCTTGTTATATTATGAATGAGGCCATAGCCTAAAGAAGGAAAATATGGAGAGAGAGGGAGAAAGATGCGCATTACAATAAATTCATCACAAGAAATGAGAGAGGAACATCTCTTAAATACAGATGAGGAGAGGAGTTACTATGTAACTCCCAAGTCTATGAATACCACCATTCATAATAGGTGTGTGACAAGTGATACAATCCTCTTAAGGAGGATAAACTAAAAAGAGTAATTACATAAAATGAGTTTACCTCCCACTTGGACTAGAGGACAAATTACATGTAGGAATTCCATAGGAATCTCCTAATTATAATAAATAAATACAAGTAAAGATTAATCTCTAACATAGATCACCTCTATTGTCGATATGGCATCATTTCTCTCATTGCAAGATAAATGCAAGGTCACAAGGACAAAAAGGTCAGATACACACAGTACAACTGAAGGAGATAATTCAACATGATGTTGCACATCCACAACCACAAACACATTATTTCTCAAGAGATATAAGCAGCCATGAAATGGAGCAATTCTTATGTAATGCTTCACAATAATAACCAACTAATTTCCTAAGATATCCAAGCAATTATGCAAATTTGGGGATGTAAGTCATTAAACCAAAAAATCTATCATATGATATTAATTTCACCTTTCATTACCAATCATTGTTTCTTTTCTTGAATGCAATGGTGCACAACTATTGCTCTTCGAGAAGAATGCATTTCAATGCAACAATTAATATGCCATCATAAATAGAACATAGATCATTTCATTTACTCTTGCAATAATACAATAATCATAGAATATAGTGCACCACACCCCATAGGGAGTCAAACAAGAGGCACTCATGGCCTTGCATGGACGCCAATCAATCATCTTGACCAAGTAGGGTCACGCAAAAAAAAATCACTCAAGGGAAAATCCACACTTGAACAATCAAGAACCAGTATATACATACCAGCTATCAAGCTATAAAACATGGCAACATAACCACAATTTCCAAGGCATCCATACACTCAGCCCACATAAGGGTCACCACACACTCAAAATCAAGAGCAACATGCAAACCATACGATCTAAGGTTCTATAAAGAGGTTCTCAAACAAGGGTATCATCCATCCCTAAAAGGCACAAAGATCCAAGAGGTACTCTTCCTCCACCTCATGTTACTTGGGTTGGTACCTCAAGAACATTCAAGAATGTCGTACTTAGGCACCCAAGCAACACCCAATCACTAGCTCACAACAATACACACACATGCTCACGTGTCTACAACATCCACTATGCGGGAAACATATACACAAATATCCCAACGTATGAACATGGGCATGCAAGAAACATATACACAAAGATCCCAACATATGAACATGGGCTCTGATACCATATGTAATGCATCGCGAGGGAACCCTTGGAACCAAAGGGTAAAACTTGCACTTAAAAATCTTTATGTTTTGTGATAAGTAAACATAACATGAACATTATATAAACAAGTGCATCACATAAACAATAAACCCCATCTCCAGATAACTTCACGAACAACACATGTTCTTGTACCAATGGAAGTCTTTACAATCACTTCCAAAGGTTCTGAAGCACTAACACCTAGGCATGAATGGAATAGTGTTGGTATTTGATTGAGACTATTGGTATTATAGATTGCTGACTGTTGTGGTGTAGTGATAAGGAGTCATGTATATTATTTTCATTGATGTCAACTAAGTTAGTGTAGTACAACCAAGTAAATACAGGTCATAATATACAATAGGTAAACTATAGGGATACTGATATTTGGTTAAAGTCCAGACAATCAGTAGACTGTGCAAACATCATTTTGGTGAAAATCATGGTATAAACATAATTATGTGGAGCAATAAAAAATAATGATTTAACAAGTTCACATTGCAACATGGTTACAACCACATCACATTTGGTTGAGCGGTGATAATTTTTTGAGTGACACTGACAGTAAGACAGGTAGAAATTTCATGTTCGTGATCAATCGGTCAGTAGATCACAGAGTGTTAAAAAGTAAAGTATATGCGATCATTTCTAATATTGTGATGATGTGGAATTAAGGTTATACATCGAATGTATTGGTATTTACACAATCAATGCAAGCATTTAAGACAGATTCAAGGGATCACATTGGAGATGTAAAAATGAATTAAGTTATCTGGAGATATAAACTTGCAGATCTTATCTTGACCTAACACACTCATGGTAAATCATTTTTCTCATTGAGATTATCAACTAGACACATGGAGCTGTCATGGAAAATCAATTTGAAGATCATTTTCAAGTCAGTGCAAATGTTTTATATATAGGTACTACTCGAGTTGTAAAAACAATGAGAGAGAGTTGTTGAAGTTGAAGTTGTTTTTGGTGATTAGGGTTTTATAAGCTCATATTGAGGTTGCAATTTGAGATCAGAGATCAGAGTACAAAGTACAGAGTATGAAGAGATTATAGGATATGTTAAGAAATCAGTGCTACACTCAGATCATTTATCTTGTTGTCTTCCTAACAGTATCTGTAGGTCAAAATCCTCTAACAAGGTAAACTCTAACAAGTTCTTATTTGTAAATCCTTTAATAGGGTGACATCTTTATTGAGGTTTTAAATCCTATAGAGAGGTAGATCATAACTGATCTTATTGTACTCCAAACAGTGTACTAGTCACTTTTAACAGGGTGAACCCTTAGAAACGGTATTGTAGCAACGAATAGGGCAAACTCATATACTGCAGTTATTGGACTTGTGGGTGTCATCCCCGCCATGGTTTTTCCCCTCTTACAAGGGTTTCCACATGAAGATTACTGTGTTATGTGTGTGAAATTTGTGGATGCTTGTTATTACTATTTCTTATCAGTTACTTGATTTATATTTGGAAAGCATTATAGTAGTTATATTATTCTATGGTTGAATTAGTTGAAGATCTATTTGTACTGATTACCCCCCCCCCCCCCCCNGTTGAAGATCTATTTGTACTGATTACCCCCCCCCCCCATCCCCCTCAGTACCTATCATTCCCATTAACTAGTATCAGAGCATAGGTCCTTTGGTGTTAAGTCTAACAGCTTAGGGTAAATATTTATTATCATTGAAGAGTATAGGTATGAGATGCAACTTGATAATGCAAACAAGATGATCAAGGAGATAAAGGAAAAGCTAAGACATTCTCTTGTAAAAAGGAGATAACTTGCTGATCAACTTAGTGAAAGTCAAGACTACATAGAAGAACTGTATGAAGGAAGTACATCTGAAGAATTTGAAGAAGTAGTAGCAAATCTATTGGAAAAGAACAAGAAGCTTAAAGAACATATGGCTAATCTGAATAGAGAACTGGAAAGTCAGTCTGTCAATATGTGTGAAGATTTGGAAGAGAAAATGAGTGTAGTAGCCACCAAGAAAATTGTGTAAGATTCCCTTAATACAAAAAGTGAAGAACTTGTCAAACTAAGACATGAATGCACCCTATATCAGAGTTAAATGCATGACACAGTTAAAAATAAATTTCAAGTATTATCTGAGAATGAGAGACTGAGGAAGAGAAATGAGTCATTAAGGAAAGAACTGGAAACTAAGAAAGAAGCACATGAAAAACTGATAAAATACAATGAAAGCTCACAAAATCTTGATGATCAATTGAAGAATCAAGGAAGACACAAAGAAAAAAATGGTCTAGGTTATTTAGTAGAAGGAACATTCAAAGTTGGAGAGTCCTCTAATGCTGAACTTAAGGAGGCATAGAAAGATCAGAAGGTAGGTCCAATCAATTTAGGTAAGAAACCTAACAAAGCTACTTGCTATAACTGTGGAAAGTTTGGTCATACTGCAAATGTGTGTAGAGGCATACCGATGAACATACACTACTATTTTAATTTTTATTATTACAATTGTCACAAGTATGGTCATGCTGCATATGCGTGTAGATCTATCACTAGTTCTAGTAGTGGTAACTTTGATGGATACTATTTTTTATGCAACAAGTATGGACACAAAGCTGAAAATTGTAGGTCAAGAGTTTTTACACCTAGGCCACCTATTCCATTGGTGAATACTGTTAGAAGGGAAAGACAATTCAACACAACATTTTCTATCTATAGCAACTATGGACACCTTTCAATGAACTGCAGAATGAGAACTATGAGAGGTAATGCTGGTCATTGGAAATCAATCAGTAAAGCATGTTTTGTCTATCATAAGATAGGTCATATAGAAAAAGGATGTCGGTTTATGAATCAATCACCTCATTAGTTTGAAGATGGAAAAGGAAAACAGGTTGCTAATATTGATTAAGTTAGAAGTGATATGAAGAAGACTTGGGTGAAGAAAGTGTTGACGGGACTTTGTGACCAGTCTCATCAACAGATGATAAGTTGTCACTGGGTATTGAGGTGCTGGCCAAATTTGCCTATAAAGGTTATCCAAAGAATAAATTCTCTGGGCCTTCAAGCACCTAAGTGTCACGTCTCGACGCTGCGGGGAGCTAAGTTGGGCGAGTGACTATTTTTGTTCGGGGGGATAGCTGGTTTTTGACTCATCTTCTCTGGGGATTTTGGTGATGGCTCAGGGTTTCCTGCAAGCACGTTAAGGTTACCAAATAAACTTCAAAAGATAGGCCAGAGTTAGAGTTTATTTCCTCGACTTATAGTCATGCAACATATTCCTAAGATCAATAATGCTTTGAAGAACTAAACTAAATACTGAATGCATACAGAACTAGCAGTTCATACATATTCAATAGCAAGGGGAAAAGAGATCATTAATATAACAAAGCATCAGAGAAAAGGACATTAGAAACATACAACACAAAAGAGATATTGCTAACTCGGAGATCAGAACATCAACAACATCATTGCTAGAAACTGTTCTTCCTTCTTCATTAATAGAGTGTTCCAGCATCACTGGTGTGTACATCAATGGCCCCAAGGGAGCATCTAACTACTAAGAATTACTGATCATTGAGCTCTGCAACTATTGAGAATGAAAATGCTAATAGTATTGGATTGAAAAATCATCAATTTCACCGACCCTTGTTATGAGGTCGGACCTCTTATTTATACACATAGTTTGCCCTAAAACTTAACCTAATCTAACTGTAC
The DNA here is from genome assembly GCA_018584345.1 of Thuja plicata. Classification (NCBI taxonomy): domain Eukaryota; kingdom Viridiplantae; phylum Streptophyta; class Pinopsida; order Cupressales; family Cupressaceae; genus Thuja; species Thuja plicata. The sequence continues at coordinate 275,492 of MU225661.1, read as the reverse complement.
ACTTAACATTAAAATATAATATCTGATGGCCAGTACTATCTGCACCACTTAAAATCACCTTGAAAAGAGTAGAGGTCTAACAAGATGACAGAAGAAGACAAGAAGGAAAGTTGGAAGAATCAGCATAGAGAAGAGTGCCAGAGTAAAAATAGAAGAAATCCAATCTTTTCAGAGTTTGAGGCAACATGCCTGATCAATGCAAAATGTGGATCACTATCTTCGACGCACCAGGTAGTTAATGCTGGAGTAGCACCTCGAAAGAATCACCTGTCAGAGCCATCCCCCCATCTAACATTCCCTATCAGGATCAACCACCTGCTGACCCCGTTATTAACTGCTTGACAATGACCGGTCAGCTCTGGAGAATGTGGACATGGGTCACTGAAAGAATACAAAACTTTGGGTCTAGAATTCTAGAGTCTGGGAGCTTATGCTCGAAGAATAAAAATTTTGAAAAACTAGTACCCTACTGGTGAAAATCTCTGGAATCCAGAGAACCTTATTATTCTTTGCTTGCCTTAAATGCTTCCAGGATCTGGGCAACTCCATCTTCATCAATGTCTTTGATGCCGACCTGATGGAAATTGGCTAACTCCATTTGTCTGCCCAGATCTGGGATGTTTCCTTTGAACTCTGCGGCCATCTTTGTTGCATCATGGGCCTGGAGCATCATGTGGGATATGCGTGACATTTTTGCTTCGTCCATGCCTTCCGGGGACTGATATCATGACTCCATTAACTCATCAAGTTTACCCACAACATACTCCTCCAGAGTACACGTATCTGTACTGAAGGGATCAAATCCTGAAACCCTTGTAAAAAATGCCTTATATAAATTTAAAGAATATTCAACCTCCGGGACTTTGTCCCTCAGGGACCCTACTAGTTGCTTGCTTCTCTCCAATTTGAGATCAAGTCTGGAGTGCTGGACCCAGATAAAATCGAAGGATCCCTCCCCCAAAATTCCCATCTCTGTGATGGGTTCCTCCCCGAGACCCATGAGCTCTCCTAGCTCACTCATCTATGCCTCGTATAGATCAGTTTCTCCCTCCCATATAGAAATGACACCTTTGACTCGATGCAAAATGTTATCAGCTGCGTACAGGTCCAAGAGTGTTGTCACTAGGAAATGACAGACATTTCCTACCTATTCGGCCACCCCATCGTCCACTGCCTACGCTTTCTTTTTAATATTCCTCAATGCATCCATGTCACCCTATGGGAGTGGTGCTCTGGATGTAGAAGCTTCCAGAGAGACGATAGTTATTTCTTGTGCTAATTCTGTCAAAAGCCCGAGGTGATTTGCACTCTTTTCCTTTTCCTCCTTTAGTCTTTGGGCTTGATTGTCGTAATGGGCCTCAATTTCCTGACTGATCACTTTTAGTAGGTCTAGTTCACCCTGCTTGTCCCTCTTCCCCAGAGGTATCTCTGTGATAGTGTATTTAGCAACACTTATCGTTGCTTCCTCTTTGTCTGGGGGAGGGATCGCAATGAACATGATTGTATCTCCGCCTGGATCAATCTGAATGGAATGGAGGGTTCGGGCCTTCTTCTGCTTGGGGACGCCTTACGTCTGTGCCATCATCTCAGCCAGGGAGAGATGGGCCTTCTCCACCACTAGGGCTTTTATCTTTTTAGACTCCACCAACCATTGTGGTGGCGGGGGAGGTCTTGTTTCTAAGGCCTAATATTGTGTGTCCCCTCTGGGGTTCTATTGTTCATCCCCAGTATTTAAAGCCTCATCAGACTCTTTCTCTTTGTTCCCGGGGCCACCTGCACTATCCACCTTAGTGGTATAAATATTTTTTTCTTAGGTGTCCCTGTCCTTAGTAACATTTGAGGAATCAATATTCACATCTTTGGTGTTCTCCCCCTCCTACTTTCGTTGTTGCTACTCTTCTTCTCCGGCATCATCCACCAGGATGTTCTCCTCCATTGGTGTATTTTTTGAAGGTGGCGGAGGTGTTTGACCAATATTTGACTGCTGGGCCATTGAGACCACCTCGCCAAATGTTAGCCTACCCTAGGTGGGCATAGGCATCTGGAGCATGGCGGCTGAGGTTACGGTTGCTCCCATAGGTCTGGTTCCCTCAGCCGAAGCTGACTGCTCACCCTGCACTTGCCTCTTTTTTATTTTGGTCTCTAGTACCAGGATTTCTTGGACATCTAGGATATCCACCTGTTCTAGTTCTTTCTCCCTTTCTGCCCAGACTTCCTGCGCCGTGGTAGCTTCTTTTTCTGGCATCTCCCCTTTAGTGGGGATTATTACTTCCTCTTGGGCGATGATCTCTTCCACCGCTTTCCTGATATCCCTTTGCAAGTTCACAAGTTCATCCATCCCAAATATATCATCAAAGTCATCATATAGAGGAGAGCTCTCCAGGGGATTCTCTGGTTTGGGGGAGTCTAGGATAATTTGTACCTCAGGGATGTTGGGCATCCCAAGTTATGCTTTTGCCTTTGGTTGAGGAGCATTTGACTTTTTCTTCTTCCTCCTTGTCACCAAAGGGGGCCTTACATCCAGAATGGCCACTCGTTCTTCTTCTGCTCCCGTCCCCGTTACCCAGACCATAAGTTCTGCAAGTGAAGGGGAACTGGAAGGGAGGGCAGGTTCAGCTGTAGTAACCGGGATGCCAAGCCGGGTGGTTAATGTTTCCTTCATCTGGTGGTACCTTGCCAGTTGAAGGGTCACTTGTTCTACAAAAAGAACTATGGATGGAATCTAGGGCGGGGTCCCAACTTTTCTTTTTCATCTATCCTCGCCCTGCGCGGAGGTTCCGGCCCCAGATGTGGATCCCTTTAAAAATGGGTCAACTCTTCGAGTACTCTTCAGACACACCTTATGAAAATACACATGAATGCATTTGATCACATCATTGGTGATGTCCTCAATTCTCAGGCCTTCCGGGGTGTCCCAGTCCACCAGAGGGAGAGCCATTTTATCTACTCCCTGGGCCTTGTACTATGGGTCTTCTATGGACCCTTTATCTAAAAAGATCTTTGGGAAGGTCCAAATCATGAGATGCTTCATCATACCTTGTGTCATTCTGACGAAATGCCTATTCCAAACTTCAAAATCATCCTGGCAATTTGCCCAGAAGTCTTCCATGTGCAGCTTGTGGGGGTCTTAACCCCGGGGCAGTGCCATCGCTATCTTATCTAGCAGATCAAAATTTTTCCACTCCAAGTAAAATTATGCCAGCCCTAAACACTTAAGTTCACCATCAGCCTCCTTTTTCGCTGCAAAGCTGCAAGTGTAGTTCCCATAGGTGATTGGGAATGGGATGTTTGTGACCTTCTTCAATGCAAAGAAGGCATGCAGCTCTAGGATATGTCGATAGTACTCCAAAAGAATGATCCCATCCCCACAATGTTTGGGCAATAGGTAGGGCTTCTCAGAGGAAACGGTCACCCGAATGTAGGAGTGTTGTTGATACTGGATGAAATAATGGCCATAATTACTGACCAAAGTCATTGCTTCTTTTGAAAGCAGGTATCTGGCATCCCGAGTGGGTGTAAGAATATTTTGGTAAATGAAAGCGTCATTTACTCTGCAAAAGCTGGGAAAACTAGCCTCCCATTGTATTTGTGGGAAATAGTTCCACAGAGCATTCTGGCCTTTGCCAGTCTCAAGCTCGCCGACTATGAGTAAACCCCTGGATATGGGTCATTGCTGTGCCAGTGCCCACAAGACGTATGAAGTCATGTAAAATTTGGAGGACTGGGTGACCCAGACTAGCTGGGCGTCCACATGATTGGCGATGATAGTGTCCCAATCAAAAGTTTGTATGGTAGAAGCGATGCCGAACAAGAAGTAATACATCCATGTCGAGAATTCCCCAGCATGGGGCTCTCCAAAGACCCTGCATAAAGTGATGATCCCCATTTGTATACTTTCTTTAAATTCTGCTTGAGGGATCTCCAGTTTCATCTTTCTATAATATTTCCTTGGGGTCTTGAGCCAGTTGGAATTAAGATATTGTTGGGCAATGTGTGGGAGTTTCTCAAATTCATTCAATGACAGAGCCCTGGTGATAACAACAACATTGGCAAACTGGGAGATTCCCAGCCCCAAAGCAAAAGTTGCTGCGTCCAGAGACACCAAGGGCGTTGGGTAGCCCTATGGAAGAGGAGCAACAAGCACGACATCCTAGACGACTGTTTTATAATGTTTTGCCAATGTGAGAATGAGCTCTGGAGCCTGCACTAAGAAGGGAAAGTAGGCAGCCTTGAGGATTCCGGAGGCGGCCATGTTGAGTGCCATTAAATCTCTGGCCTTGTGCTGAATAAAAATTATTTTCACCAGGGCCTACATCTTGGCCCACACCTGACACTTGTGTCAATGATCAATTACAGCTTGGAATCAACCTTTGATCCTAGAATATCTTCTCCCTTTCGATATTTCATTCTCAGTGGAAGCTTTTCCATGGCCCTCTGGACCTTTGTCCTGGAGGCTGCCCTTATCGAAGTAGTACGATGTTCTAGGCTCCCGGGTGGAGAAGATGCTTTAGAAATGATTGATACGTGGAGTTATTGGCAACTTGCAAGACCGAACAACCGTCAATATAGATAAAACATAATAAAATTTTGGATTTCAGAGATTTCATCACCGCCTCACATCTGTCCTGAAAAAAGATGTTAGTTTGCATCAAACCTTGAAAATATATATATAGCAAAATGACTTACTAGGGAATTTGATTTATACCCGGGGCTTCTAGGGATTCTAGCTCATGCGATGAATGAAATAAAGGTCCAAGGGGGACTTGGGACCTAGAGTTCAGAAAACTAACAGTTATTGACATGACCAAAAATTAGCCATATTGGGCTGACATGGGGTGTTGCATGGTCATGCAATAAAGGGAGTAATGGCAATAACGACGATAGCTGTCTGAACACGCGAGGGAATGAATGCCAGTTGGGCTGGTTTTGAATGCTCGCATGTGGGAGAATTAAACCTTCCATTAAGACTGAGCTGACGGAGGAGAGAAAATCTGCAAACTCGACCAGGTGAGGTGTCGAGTTCAAATTTGCAGACACCAGAAGGGTGATCTCGAAAATTTGAATAAACACAGAAGGGCATGGTGAGCTTGCCACCAGATGGTGGGGGAATATACAAAACTCTACAGGAATGTACATGCATAAACAAACTAGGACACTTATACATAGAGGGTCGAAGCACAACGAGAGTTGAAGCACAACTCGCAAGTCAACCCAGAAACAAACCTATATATAGCTACCTACAGACAATTTACAATATCTATATGATATATACAAGAATTACTCTAGTTTATAGTTGCACAGAGGGCGGACAACCCCCTGGCAGAGCCATCCCACCAACTAATATAATTTTTTTTTTTTTTTTTCATAAAATTCATGTTATGATTCAACTAACATAAATATATTAAATTACAAATCAGCATATAATATGCTAAAACTTTGTAGCCAACTTGCCAAATTAGTATAATAGTTCCATACAAGAGTTTGATAATAATTTATAATGACATTAGCAATAAATTTAATAAAAATAGGGATTCTTACACCTTCAATAATATCCCTCCATAAAAGAAGTGGTTCCCTTAGATTGAAACTCTCTAAGATATGTTGAAAAGAAAGGATTAAATCAAATCAACCCTTCGATTGATGTTCCCATATTTTTTGAGAAATTATATTTTGTGGTTTTAATTTTGGCCCATGAGTGGGCCACACTTATAGTCTCACCCATTTACCATCTTTCCTTCATGAAAAAAATCAATACATTTTAATGTGATATAGAAGAAATGATTTTTAATTATTCAATCCAAATCTATAAGTGCATTAATTATATATGCTCCACGGGGACGCGTCCGCTATGTTTTTTGACCTGTTCCTGTATCGGGGACAAAACGGGAACACGGGGACAGTATTTTGCCATCCCCCAAGCTGTTCCCAATAGGCCAAATCGGGGACCATCCTCAAAACAACATTTTTGAGACCAGTCAAAATAGGAGGACGAGAATCGGTACCGGGGATGACATGGTCGTCCCCCATCCGTCCCCTGTACTGATTCTCGTCCCTTTTTTCCCAGTCAACAATTGGATGGTGATTGAGAAAAAAAAAACATTTTTTTAAATTTTTCTTTGATCGCGTGGGCCCCACATGGCTTCTAACTTATAATAAAATAATCTAAACCCTATTTTGACCATTACATCATTGATTTTGATTATTATGGACATCTAATTATGGAGTTGAACTTCTATGTTATTGTTTACTGTTTACTTTTAGTATTCTAGTTGGACTTCTCTTTATGTCATTTTGATTTCATGCATGATACTTGGAGCCTTTGGGTATTTTTTCTATATGTACGCCATATTTTTACAATGAAAGTACTTAGTATTTGAATTTTGTTAGTTTTCAATGTATTGAGCCTCGAAAATGTCTATGTTTAATGGTTTATCAATGTTATGATATGCATATTTAAATTCTCTCTCTATATAAAAATTCCCCTATATTTTTAATCGTCGTCCCCTGAGGTCCCATCCCCTAAATTTTTGCTTTGACTCGTACCCATATCGGAAACACGCCCCCATCCCCAAAACGTCCCCGTCCCCGAAACTCTGTGGAGCATAGTTAAATATACAAGAAATATGACTTGAATAAAATAAGATCCGATACATTCTTTGGAAAAAACCAAAGAATGTTTGTCATTATGCAATTAGGAATTTGAAGAGACCCCAAATGAGTGTATGTTTGTGGATAAAAAATGGTAGGTAAGAAAGTACTCTTTTCTATAAATATTAAAGTGAGATGCTTGAATACCATTGTGACTACAAAGTGTTTATGATTAATATTAGATAAATCATACACCATTCTAAGATATCTATTATTGGTGAGAAACAAAAATCAAAATGGCTATTTTAGATTACTCTTCATATTATCTACAAGAGTATGTGAAATTTAAGAGAAGCGCGAATGGGCTCTTCAATAGGAATGTTTACCTAGAAGAAGGTTAGTGCATGGAGGTAAATTGACTAGGGAATCCATAAAGTGAATGCACCCATCATTGAAACATTTAGTAGATTCAAATTATCATCTATAAGATCTTGTATTTTGTGTTTCAAGTCAACACACTTATTATATTATGACTATTAGCTCTATTATAAGTATGAGTGCTAGCATCAAATTTCTTAGGTACATAAGAAATGTGTAGAGGATTATACAATTTATTAAACTTCCTCTGCATCCCAAGTTTTCTTAAAATGATATTATAAGTCATTGTTTATGTAGACATATTATTAGTAGCAATTCATAGAAATTCATAATATTAGGATGGTATAATGTTCATCTATAGGTGGGT
>MU225661.1:194016-205277 GCA_018584345.1 Thuja plicata | reverse complement strand
TGGTACTACACATGGACTCAAAATTTCTCTGATCAAACCCTTCTTCAACAACTCATGAACTTGTCGGTTAATCTCTTCATTCTTAGTTGGTGTTAACCGATGTGGTGCCTTGTTCGGTAAAATAGCTCCAGGAATTAGATCCATGCAATGACTAATGTCTCTCATTGGTGGCAAACCATTAGGTACATTATCTGAAATGATCTCCTTGTACTGAGTGAGTAACTTCTCAACTTCTGCAGGAATTTCATCTTCCATGTTCTTACTCGGTTTGTTAGGAATCAATGCATAACAAATATAATTTCTTTTCAAATCCTTAACAAACTATCTAGCTTCCATCAAACAAAATTTCACAGATGTACATATCTCACCAATAGATTCTTCAACCAAAGGTAACAAGATTTCTTTCTTACCATCAACCCAAATAGTATATATATTCAATCTTCCATCATGCATAGCATGTCTATCATACTGCCAAGGTCTACCCAAAAAAATATGACAACATTCCATTGGCATAATATCAAACAACACATTATCATAATACTTTCCAATTTTTAGATTCACAAAACATTGTTCACTCACCACTAATGTATGCTCATCCTTGATCCATGAAATTTGATATGGTTTTGGATGCTTCATTCTTTCCAACTGCAACTTTTTGACCATTTCCTCAGATGCTAGATTCTCCAAGGTTCCACTATCTACAATTTCCTTCCACACTTTGTCTACAACCCTACATCTGGTCTTTAACAAACTTTTCCTGATAGGATCTTGCTTATCTTTCTCACTCCATAGTATCCTTCTGATCATGAGATTTCCTTCTTTCTCAGGTCCATTCGGTGACTCCTCTTGTACCAAAGCATTTTTGTTTCTACTGACTTTCTTTCTTTCATGTGTATACTCAAAAGATCGATGTCCTTCACCACAATTGTAACAAGTTCCTTGGAACCCTCTTCTTCTATAACCACCTCGAGAGTATTTTCCTCTTCCTCGGTATGAACTTCCACTTGTCCATTCAGTCTTTTTTTTATTGTCTTGAAATGTGTCTGAAACTGAATTATCTGGTTCAGATCTACTATTTTCACCATGGGATCTACCTCTTCCTCTAGGGAATCTACCACCTCTGCCTATTTGTCTTTTTTCATATCTCTTGTTCAATTTCTCCTCATCTTTTAGGGAAAACTGATATGCCTCTTCAATGTTTTCCATCTTTACCAAATTGATCTCATCTTGTATAGAACTTATTAGTCCATTCAGATATCTTTCTATTGTTTCCACCTAATATTCTACATGTCTAGATCTAATGCCTAATCTATAGAATTCTTCAGTATAGTCTTTTACCGAGATATCTTTCTGCTTCAAACTTTTCATTCTCCGAATTAGGGTAATCTGATAATCACAAGGTAGAAACTTGCCTTTCAACTTGTTTATCATCTTATCCCATACCTTGACCTTGTCTTTACCTTTCTTCTTTCGATCCAATTGCAGATGTTTCCACCACAAGGATGCATGAATTTTCAACTTTGTGCTTGTAATCTTCACTTTCTTCTCCTTTGATACATTCTCATACTCAAAGTACTTTTCCATCTCATTTATCCAATCTATCAATTCATCAGAATCCAATTTTCCACTGTACTCAGGAGGATTAAACTGAGGTGTGGATTTTAAACTTGTCAAATCTCACAGGAGCCTCTCTTCTTCCTGATCCATAACAGGTGTAGGTGCAGCTTCGCCTTGAACTTCCTCCAATTCATCATCACTAACATCTTCAAGATGTTTTCCTTTGCACTGGGCTATCTCAACAGCTTCCAATCTTGTAGCCATCTGTATTAACATATCAGCTAGACCTGGATCTGCATTTCCTCTCCCACAAACCATCTTGATTCCCTCTACAATTGTAGGTCAGATCACAATTTTCTACCCCACAACCATATCAACCAACTAGGGTTAGGTCTTACAAGAAGGAACCTAGATCTCACCTTTGCTCTGATACCACCTGACGCAAAGAGGGTTAGCACTCAGGGCCAAAGGTACTCCCAAGTACCAAACCAACTTGCAGATACACAACACAGAAGCAACAACACAAGAAAGAGAGGAGAAATAATAGATACTTTATGTTAATTGATAAAAATTAATACATGTCGGGTTGTAAGGCCTTCTCGGTTTCGGCCATATACATTTAAATGAATTACAAAATGATTTTCATACATGCGAGGTCACAAACTTGCCATCCAAATATCTTAACACTAGATCTTCTATCACAATCTGATAACCAAAATCCTATTAAAATTGATATCCTAAACTAAGAACAGAGAACCAAATATATACAAGAGTCCACCCAAAGAGGTCGGCGCTCAAATCTCAAAGATAGACCCAGATTTAGGTCCACATAGATCCCAATGTGAGACATTTTTCTCAATCAGGGTCTCTTTAACTAGTTGATTTAGAGTCTTGTTTTTTGTACTAACCCCTTTTTGTTAGCTTTTATTTTTTGTCTTTGGTCTTTGTTTTCCTTTTATTTTTACTTTTTTGGTACCCTTGCACGTGATTGTATGAGTTAAGATCCTTCATTTGCGGGAGCTTGTTTGCTTAAACTTAGCGATGTCTTATGTCTTTAAAAATATTCACCATGATCATCTCTCTCTCTCTCTTTGTATATATATATATATATATATATGTACATATATATATATACATATATGTACATATATATATATATATATATGTATATGTACATATATACATATATGTATATATATATGTATATACATATATACATATATGTATATATATGTACATATATGTATATATATGTACATATATGTATATATATACATATATGTATATATACATATACATATATGTATATCCATGTATATATATACATATACATATATGTATATATATGTGTATATATATACATATATATATGTAATTAGTATGTGTATAGGACTCGTACTCCTCCTAAAGTGGGGGCTAAATGTACCCTCCTAGAATTGCATCACTATATAATTCCTCATTTATCTTGGGCCCATTTTAGCGTGTATGGGATCTCGCATTAATTTTTGGTACTCCAACCTTGATTTTGACATCCCCTCTTCAATTATGACCCATGGTCCAAATTTTAGGCCGCATTGGGGGAATGGATCGACTTGTTTGGCCTATTTTTGGGAATGGTTCAACCTTTTCGGCCTATTCTCAGAATTGGCCAATTCTTGGGAATAGGTTGTTTAGGTTGGCTCATTCCCCAACGTTTGTATTAAATTTTGAATGGGAGGTGGTGTTAATGGTTGAGGAGGAAATTTCAATTCCTATCGGGTTTATTCTAGTTTTGAGCTCTAAAATATTTGTGAGGGGGGGAATTCTCAGGAATAGGTTGATTGGGTCAGTCCATTCCTTGATGCTTGTCTTGAAATTTGAATGGGAGGTGGTCTTAAAGGTTGATTGGGAAGTTTAAATTCATGTCCTTTTTATTCAAGTTTTGAGATCTAAAATGTTTGTAAGACGTATATAAGAAACCTACATCTCATTTGGGTATGACATTATAACCTCAAGTACAAGTTCAAGCTCTTTGGAATCTCAAGCACTCSAAGGTAGATTTAAAGGATCTAAGAAATTTCCAAGGTAATCTTATCCATTGTAGCAAGCTTCTCTTTGTCATTGAAGGCCAAGTAGAGGAGACCACAACCAAAAAATAAGATCATAACACAATCATCCATTCATAAGCATTCAAACATTCAAGTCATTCTTGTTTGTCTTATCAAGCAGTGTGAAAAACTACAACAATTATTGTGCAAGGCATATATTCCATTATTTACTTTTAGGTTTTTGTGTGGATTCAACCTATTTCATCGATATTTTTTATCATATTCAAAGAAGCATAGAGCCATCAAGGTATAAGACACTTTATATTTCAGATCTAGCCTCTATTTTTATCAACATGCTTTCCTTTCAAGCATATTTCAATTCAATTTCAAGGTTGATTCCAAATTATGGTTTATCTTAAACAAACCCTCGCTACACAATATTTCTTCTATTTCATGTGTGCGGGAACAAGTGGTGCTAGTTTTGAAAAACTATTTGGAGAGATCAAGAGATTGGCTATAGTCTGCAACTGAACTTATCAGAAAATGGTGGAAATGGGCCGACTGAGTTGGCTTAGTCCTAGGATTATGATGACCAAATTACCATAGTCCCTCTATTTTTTCTTCAAATTCGGACAAGAGGTGAGATATTATCAAATTTGGTCCAAGAATTGCATTGACAGTTCTCAATCATCCCTAGCATATATAAAAATATATTTTATTTCTTTCTAGGCCTAGATCTCACATTTCTCAATCATATTCGCACAATCAACTCTTTATTGTAACAAAGGATCATTGCACCCACTCAACGCTTAAAGCCCTATTTATCCTAGTTAGTCATCTTTCTTCCAATGCAATATAGAAGATAGACCTATGTTTGCTAGTTTTCCCATATGAGCTAGTGATTCTTATTCCTTAAATATTACAACAATGAGAAGCATTCAAACAAAATTGAGTCATGTTTAAATTCATCCAATAAAATAATTTGAATTAATTCTTAACCATTTAATTGAAAAGTAAAAGAGAAGCGGGGAGAAATTTATCTCAACCAAGAACATACCCAAAATATGAAGTAGCAAAGTACTCCACAAATCAAAACAAAAATTGGAAGGCAAGATGATTTTGACAAGAGAAATCCAACAAATCAATAGCCACAAAATCTCTCCAATCCAAACTCCCAATCCAAGCAAATTCTAAATTGAGAAGAAGAGGGTTTGAGCACCAAGCAATTAGAAAAATAACCATTGAATCAAAAAATAAACTTTTTAGCATAACAAAAGGCCTCTTTTTCAAAATAATAAAATGTATGACAATCACTAAAGTCAAAATTATAAAATGAACTGTTAAAATCCAAAAACCATTAAACTATTAAATCATTGATGCTATCTAGAGACTCCCTCAAGAAACTCCAACATCAAAGGGTTCAAGGGGAAAGAGTTTGTTCTAGGCTTAACTGGATGAAGCTTGGGAATAGGGGGACTAAGTTCTTTTTTCAAGTACTAAATAAAAAGGAAGCTAGGGATAGAATCGACAGCATCAAATAAAATGATGTATTGATCAATAATAAGGAAGACATCTTGAATGCATTTGCCTCTTATTACAAAACCCTATTTTCATCAGAAGATAGTGGGGGAATTATGGCTGGGGCTAGGGAGATAGTCAGGAAGACCATCTCGAAGAAAGTTTCAGATGAAGAAGCCTCTAGTTTGAACTGTAGTATTTCTATCTCTGAAATCAACAATGCCATATCCAAGATGGCCAATGAGAAGGCCCCTGGGCCTGATGGTATCCACATTGAGTTCTACAAGAGTACCCAAATCTGGATTAGTGGAGTACTCCTAGAATTATATGAAGAGGCTATTGAAAGAGGGTTTCTTGGCCCCGAGATCAATGCTGGAATAATAAAGCTCATCCTTAAAGATGGGGGCGGATCACTCATAAAAAATTGGAGACCTATTACATTACTCAATGTATCTTATAAGATACTTGCTAAGATCCTTGCTATTAGACTTGTAAAAATCCTTCCTTCCGTGGTCAATAGCACTCAAACTATATATGTCAAAGGTAGATACATCTTGGAAAACTTGGTTACATGTTGGGAGGCCATGGGTTGGGCTAAGCATTCTGGTCAATAGGCGGGCATGCTACTGATAGACTATGAAAAAGCCTATGGTAGGATAGAATGGAAGTTTATATTCATGATGTTAGAAGCTCTTGGATTTCCAACCCACTTTTTTAGAATGGTCTCTACCCTAATGGGAGGTTCTCAAACTTGTGTTGAGGTGAATGGAGCCAGGTCAGAATAATTTGAGCTCTCAAGATCTATTAGACAAGGATATCCTCTTCCACCTGCTCTCTTTTTACTTGTTTATGACTCTCTTCATTACCTTCTGAGAGATCTCTCCACCTCCCCTAGAGTCAAAAGCATTCTCCTCCCCAATATTGAGGAAATTTCTAATTTCCAATTTGTTGATGATACCTCTATCTTATTTCAAATCACAGAAGAAAATTTGGGGAATCTCATGAATAAACTTGATCTCTTCTGTGTTGCTTTAGGGAGTAAGATATCACTATATAATTCTATTCTGTTAGGGTGGGAAGAATCCCCTCCTATTTGAAGCCATAAGTATTCCTTTGTTTGGGGAGGCCTAAACCACACTGTTAGGTACTTGGGGATACCTTTTTCAATAAATCCTAACCTTGCTAACATGTGGGACTGGATTAAGAATAAGATTGAATTAAAGATAAATAAGAGGAATTATCAGTACCTTTCCTTGGCTGGTATGCTTCAGGTTTTTCAGAAGATCCTCTCCTCATATACTATCTACTACTCTTCAGCTTGTACTTTCAACTTGCATCAGATCAATTCTATCCAGAAGATCATTAGGGACTGTTTGTAGTCAGATGGGAAGGGTTTGAGGAAAACACATGTTATTAGATGGGAGTGGTGTTCTATGAATAAAGAGTTGGGTGGATTGGGCCTTAAAGATCTAAAGATGCAGGGCATTGCGTTAGCTGCCAAATGGATTTGTAAAGAAAGGCAAGGAGAAGAGTCATGGAAGATACTTATTAGAAACAACATTTGCAGAGCTCATCCAATGCAGTCTAAAGGGTGGAAAGGTTTCCATCTTACTGGTATCCTTTCCCTGGATGTTGATTTTAAAGTGGGACGATCTTTGGTTTTACATTCTATATAGAAGTGCTAGAAAGTAATTATACAACACATTGTTGGGGGTGATGAACTATAACTGATTGAATGTTTGAAGATGACAAAGTTGATGATCATAGAGATGCAGAAGGTTAATGCAAGACATTAAATCAATTAATGTATTGTATTGTCATTGATGTCAACTTGATATAATTCGATTGGTCATATACATATTGTCAAAGACTTCAAAGAACCAAAGAGATAAAGGTTATGTTATCAGTAATGCATAAAAGTTTAGTATATACCAAGTGACAACAAACACTGATGGACAATGGACACCAATGGATAGAGAACCTCAAAAAGAGTCACAGTGATACCCGGGCAAGATACCCAAGCAGAACCAAACTAAAAGTCAGAGTGTTTCCCGACGGACAAACAACCCCAACAAACAGAGATGCCTGAGGACAACTGAAGTCAAGACCAAGAAAACAAGGAGTTAAACACTAATCAGAACTGAAGTTCAGAAATGACAAAAGACATAGCTGGCAGGAGCTAAATATAGATTTAAGTGTTTGATTACATTGTTTTCATCGACTAGTGAAAAGCTAGAGATTTAAAGCATGCTTTATTCCAGTTGTCAAGAAGAAATCTACGGGATAAAACTAAAGCAAGCTCTAAAGAAAGAATGGTGAGATTTGCAGATCATGTCAAGAAAAAGGAACACAAGGACTTAGAAATGGTGAAATCGTGTCTATAAAAGAGACAAGCTAATTCATTATCAAAGAGAGGAATGTTGAAAAGAATTATGGTGAAGATATAAGTCTTCATATAGATCTAATCATACAAGCTGAAGAACATAGCTAATATTTCTGCAGACACCAAGAAACAACATTCATCGAGCATAAAGAAGTGGAGTTAAGGAATTGAAGAGAACATTTATTAGAAGAGGTACTATGAGCTTACAATAGATCTGAACATCTACAAGATTAAGTTGTATTTATGAACAGATAATATATTGTTTCAGTTTAACCATTGATTCAAAAAATCTCTTAATAGAGTGGGATTTAACCATCCTTTATATATTGAGATACATCCCAAGGAGTATCAAAAGGTTTCTCATGAAGATAGCATAGTGAATGCCAAATATCAATTGATAAACTGTTAGTTTTAATTCCTCTAACAAGGTCGCACTTAACATTGTGTTTGTAACCTTTAACAGGGTTGGCTCTTCATCGAGCTCACTTCAGAAGACTAAAACTTTTGGGTTACCGGTCCCAAGTGTTTTTTCCCCTAACAAGGTTTCCACGCTAAAAATCCATGTGTCAAATGTGTATATGGTTCATTGCTTTGATGTTTTGCTTTACACATTACTAAAATAGGATTGATCGGTAAACACTTAGAGGCCCGTTTGGCAGCAGGAATTGGACCAGAATTGACATTATCTAATTCTGGATAATGCCAAATTCCATGTTTGGGTCCTTGGAAAAAAATGGAATTGGAATTCTGAAATTCCCATTTTGCCCCCAAAATGGGAATATCATCTTCCACCTAAATAGGTGGAATTGGAATTTCGAATTCCAATTCCAATTTTTACAAAAGAAAATTTAATATTTCGTGGGATCCGTGACTATAAAGATGTATATTATATTTCTATAAGGATGTATATATACATGTGTGTATATACACATGTATGGTGTGTGTATACACATGTGTGTATATGTTTGTATATATACACATGTGTATGTGTATATATGTACACAAATGTGTGTATGTGTGTATATATATACACAAATGTGTGTATGTGTGTATATATATACACATGTGTGTATATGTGTATAAATGGATACACACTTGTATGTGTATATGTGTGTATATATATAGACTTGTATGTGTGTATATATACACACTTGTATGTGTGTATATATACACATGTGTGTATATGTGTATATATATGTGTGTATATATACATAAATGTGTGTATATGTGTATATACACATGTGTGTATGTATGTGTATATATACACATGTGTGTATATGTGTATACATGGATACACACTTGTATGTGTGTATAAACACACGTGTGTATGTGTATACACATAGATGTGTGTATGTGTGTATATGTGTATACATGTGTGTATATACACATATACAGATGTGTGTATATATATACACATGTATATATACATGTGTATATATGCACACATGTATGTATGTATATATACACATGTGTGCATGTGTATATATACACATCATATTCAAAGAAATTAAAAAATAAAGAATTAAAATTCCTTATGCATCTTCTCATTCATCTTCTGGGTGAACCAAACGGGTCAGACCATATTCCGGATTTCATTTTGAGGATAAGCATCTTCCTGAATTGACCATATCCAGGATATGAGGATTCCAGTACCCAAACAGGCCCTAAGTTATTACTGTATTTCAGTAAAGACTAGACTGTTATTCGGTAAAGCTTAAGAAAAAGGATAAACAGTATACTCTGAGCAGTAGTTATTTGATAAGATTATTTTAAGGCATACATCTTGTAGGAATAAAGATAACTAGAGGTTTATATTTGTGGTATAAAGTTTTGGGTTGATTTATTGGATTAATTATTGAGGTCACTGATTCACCCCCTCCCCCCCTCTCAGTTATTCTAATAGGGGGCAATAGATTGGTGATGGACAATAAAATATGGGGCAATAGATCAATATGGTGGAGCTTATCATATAAGGAAAAACCCCTTGCCAAGCTACAAAGTTGTTCTACAAGGAAATGGGCAGAGAAGGGGATATGCACACTAAGAGATATTGTGTCCCAGGATAATCTTATCTCATGGGATGAAGTATCGGTAAAATTTGGAATTCCTGTGGCTCAGAAGAGAACTGATTCCATGATTAGCAAAGCCTCTACCTATCTGTTGCTTCCTAGATTCTATGACACCACCTTAGACACCTTGGAATCCCTTTCCTGGCTTGATGGATCCCACCTCTGGAATATCAAGTCCAAATCCCTTTACAAATGGTTGACCCATAGCTCTTTTATTTTTTAGCACCTTAACATAAAGTGGAACTATTCTCTGGATAACTCTATCTGGTCCAAACACCTTATTAAGCTCTGGCACATTCCGGTTGAACCCAAGATTCAATGCTTCCTATGGAGGTTTCTCCTTCATAAGCTCCCTTTCAAGATACCTGGGGAGCTGCCAAAAATCTGTTCCATTTGCCATAATTTTGAATCTGTCCACCATGTCTTCTTTGAATGTATATTTTCCAGAGAAGTATGGGGATTGTTTGGGTTGGTCGTTCATGATAATTTTAGTTTCTTGGATGTCTTTTTCAGGCATATCATAGATAACAGTAAATGTAGTAATATTTTTTGGTCTGTGCTTACTACTATTTTTTCGTTTGGCACCTTTGGAAACTTAGGAACATGATGTTTTTTTGTGGTAAAGGCAGATCCCTTACTGAGTTTCTCAGGAAACTCATCTTTTTTGATATCTCCTCACAAGTCACAATAATCCTAAAGATGAAGGAGAAAGTGTTCCTAGACATCCTAAAGAAGAGTAACATTTAACTTCAAGATACGATGGGCTCCAGAATATCAGACAACACAAATGTGTTACAACTCACTCTAACAGAGCTACTAGAGAAAATCAAAAGAGATAAACAGACAACAAATGAAAAGTTTGTTGCAAAGGCAGCAGTAGGGAAAGGTACATGCATTACTTCAAATACAGAAAGCTATAGAGTTCCTTCCCCCGATCCAGATGCACAAAACAATGAAGAGGTAATAGGGAGGGAGATGTCTACGGAGATCACAAACTACACATACCTACCCAGCCCACCAATTCCTCTCCCATGGGAGACTTTTACAAGAAATCCATATGACAAGATCACACAGGGTGGTCATAGGATAACGTGGACAGTTGGAGAAAAGGCGTGGACAGCTTGGGTCAAGGAGGACCGATACTTCATCCTCCCTCATTTGATTATATTTTGTAATTAAACTCTTCGTGTATCTTTTTTCTAAGCTTGTATAAGCTACTCTCTATAATGAATAGTATGTGAACATACCGATGTACTAAATCCATGTTACTCTATCTTATAATTAATAGAAAAAAAAGGTCATTAAACCATAAAATCCTAATTAAATTAAATACTCATACGACATATTTACCGGTAAATAATAATAAATTGTTAGGAAATATATTTTATTAAGTTTAATTAATTATTTTATTTTAAAGCCATAACTGCGAAAATATCAAATAATTAATAATCCACAAACACTCATTACCGGTCTATCACAATATGCAAGGATAGTTAGACATTACCAAGTGGTAACCGAACAGGTAGGTATACGCGACATGGTGATTTATACCCAAGAATATGAACAACAATTATGTTGGTGTATGAATTGCCCATATGACTAACTCCAATCAACCCTTGTCGGTGATAATATAGGCATGCTTAGACTTGCGAAGCCAAGTGGAGTCAATTTTTGGTACGTGTAATCACTCAAACATTCAAACATCAA